>JAODLI010037701.1:0-40385 GCA_027575585.1 Percopsis omiscomaycus | reverse complement strand
TTATATAAGGTCTTTGTACACCACTGACAACATAGTTGTGGATCTTATATTGCATTTCTGTCACTAGAGCCTCTTAATTATTACACACTGGTCCTTTAACAGCTTACTTTGGTGTGAATACTTGGAGTGGGTAATTGAGACTGAAATACAGTCATTTAAATAACGGTTCTCGGGATGGATGATAACGCAGCAGCATATTTACTTAGTATAGTATAGCCTGGTAACATGCTCTGGTTGGATAATTGAGTTGAGTTATTGATTTGTCAGCCGGGACAGTTTGAGGATATCGGCGTTGTTGTCCTCCTGTACGAAAGAAGAGGGCCTCCTCCAAACATTTAACTAAAGATTATAAAATCTTTGAATATGTTTTCTACTACTTCTTAACTTGTCGGGCCCCAAATCTATGATGCTAGCTCCATTGCTCATGTCTCTCTGCCCCCTGGCTGCACCATGGCGTGGGCTCTCTGGCCTGCCAACACGGGTGCCCTCCTTCTCACTGTCCCCTGGGTGACACTGGACACCCCCATGTCCCACTACCCTCTTTCTTACCCTTAAAAATCCACCTCACCCATCTCCTTTTTGGCCTTTTTCCCCCTCCAAATGGGCCGCATTATCTCTTCTCTGCCTTGGTGTCCTCTGGCTGCCCCCAAACAATACCAACCCTGTCCCCCCTCTTCCCTCTGATGCTCCCCATGTTCTCCTGCCCCCTATCTGCCCCTACCGGTGCTCCCTCTCTCCTCCATGCTGGGCCAAAGGGAGCGGGCAGGGCTCCTGATTATCTCTTGTGTGGCAGCCTGTGTTTTGTGCTCTGATTAAAGCAGCAGCATGTGGTCTGTGTGTGTGTGTGTGTGTGTGTGTGTGAGCGGGCCATGCAGACACCGCCCCCAGGCTAGCGCTAGCATTACGCGTTTCATCATTTATGTTTGGGTGACGGGCACAAAGGCTCCAGGGGGAAAAACACACACACAGAGTGGGGTATTTATCATGGTCACAGATGCACTTGGGCACACACACGTGCGCACACACGCTTCCTGGAGGATGACCCGGTGCTTACCGTGGCATAAGCTGGGCACGCTGGAAGGTACCATGTTTCCAGAAAGCGTACTTTTAGTATTTATAAAATGGCTGTTTTGGTGGGATTTGATTTTCATTAAACAAAAATCACAATGTGCGACTTGGTTAGCACTTTGTCTAAATCCGTCCCGCTGTAAAACAAACAGCGTTTTGCGAGGACGCAAATATTGACGCATTAGGCTGTGTCCTGGTCTCTAAGCGATAGAATTTGGGTGCCCACATTCATCCACGCTGCTGTGCTTCTCTCGTCTTCCTCCTCCTCCTCGCGTCTGTCTGCTCCGTTCCCCTCACTGCCAAACAGCCTGTCCCTCTTTCTCCAACACACACACACACACACACACAGAGGCAGCCAATAGGAGAGCACTAGTCCCCCCATTGCTTGCCACTCAATGCCTTGTTGCCAGGACAACAGGAAGGCATGAGACCCACTTTACTTGAGCATTTTGAACTTGGTGTTGACTCTTTCTGAAAACAAGAAAAGGTCTCTCTGTAAAATTGTTCTCTCTTAGATCGACAGTAAATCCTGCCTATGTCCGTCTCTCTTCCTTACTGCATTTGTCTCTCTGTCTCTCTCTCTGTCTGTGTGTGCATGGCGTCCCGAGGAACCTTCTACAAATCTAGCAATGGTAGCATAATGCATCTATGTAGTATTTGCTATCTGGAATTGTGGATTTAATTCTGTCGCAGGTAGCGAGACCGTTTCATGTCCTCGCCATGCAAAATGTCCATATACGTGGAAGGGTTTCATCCCAATGCTAACACCAGCTCTGTCTCCTTTCTCCAGGTCTTCAGTTATGGACGGAGACATGTTTGTTTTGGTCTTCATCCTCCTGCTCCATCCTTATTCTAGCTTGGAAGGTAAGCTGCTTGACTTCCCAGCGTTTCATCACAGGTCTTATTTGCACCATGCCAAATAATGCGGCTTTGTCGGGATTGTTTTTATTTTGTTTTGTTTTTTCTCCGCTAGTTTAAAACAAGTAGGAATTAGCGATGCCCTAGCATCCTAATGCATAGACCTAACCCATGCAGAGCAGTTAGCCTAGCTACTGGCTGGGTAGGGGGATGAAGATTACACTTTGTCCCACACTCACACTGGGGCTACCCTTACAGTATTGCTAAAACAATGCATGTATATGAAGCTAACAATCAATAAGTTGCCGCTTCCCAAACACAGTGTGTTTCAACCAAAAAGTGTTTTTAGGGTTAATAATAGTTAATAATTTAATTTGATTTTTGTTTGTGGCGGTTAATGCCATTCATTGCATGTTTTAGTGTTTTGTGACTGGTGTCTTTCACTGTGTTTCCTCTGCAGATGAGGGCGGTATGAGGGATTTTGAGTGTGTATGTAGCGGTGCGTCTTGCGGCAGTGCTGAGCGATGTCCTGGCCAGCAGTGCTTCTCCTCCCTCTCAGTGCTGAACGGCGTGTCAGTCCACGAGAAGGGTTGCATTGTGGGTAGCGAAGGACAGGGAGCCGTAAGATGTGAAGCCCCACCAACCCCTGAGCTGGTGGTCGAGTGCTGCCGTGGCCAGCTGTGTAACATGAACGTTACCGTCCAGCCCCCAGTGAGAGGTGAGCTATTTGTGTTGAAAGATTTGTTACATTATATAACGGGAAATAAAGGCAGTTGTTTTGTGAAAAGCGGAACTATTCCAACAGTTAATTTGTCCAAAAATGGTTCAAGGAAAATTATTCCGATGTATTAAATAAAGTAGCAGTTGCTGTTGTCATTTTGTCAGCTATTACCCTAAGTCAACTACTTTTAAAGCAATAGAAATTGTGAGATCTACAAACATGTTGACATATTGGAGTGAATACCATGTGTTTAAATAAAGCGAGCTGTAAACAATCAGTTGTACTGATTAGTCGGTTCCTCTCCAGATGTTGAAGTGTCGTCTGGCAGACCGGCCCTGAGAAACCAGGAGTGTGCCTGTGAAGCCGCTGTGTGTGAACATGGGAACCGCTGTGTGGGGCAACAGTGTTTTTCCTCGCTGGAGATGATTGACGGTGTGGCTGTCCAACAGAAGGGCTGCCTGAGGGATGACGAGGCGGGCCGAACCACCTGTGCCACACCGCCGTCCCCGACCAGTGTCTTCAAGTGCTGCCAGGGCCACCTGTGTAACATAAACGTCACTGTGCAAGCGGCAGGGAAAGGTGAATTAATATTCAGTTATTTCTGAAAAAGGGTTTGTTTGAAGGCGTATACACTTACTTGCCCATTGAACTGCATTACATTCCCAGTATGAAGCCTCAAATAGAGTGGTCGGTTTCTCAATACGGGAGGTGGTGCTATGCCGTTATAAATGATAACATTTTATAAAGTCTGGGTTAAAAAAAAGCAAGCGAAGCTATCCAGTAGTTTGGTTTACTTACCCTGGCCTCCCTTCGGATATGGAATGTTTCCAGTGATAAGAACATAGAATTGGCTTTATCAGTACACGGTCAAGCTCTCTCTCCTCACACAGCCCTGTCCTCTTCCTGTTTCCTGTAGAGGAGGAGGTCAAGCCCCTGGCCAAGGAGGAGCACGAGTGCGTATGTGAGGGCAACTCCTGCGTGACCGGGCAGCGCTGCATGGGCCACCAGTGCTTCTCCTCTCTGACGGTGAATCACGGCTCCCTGGTGTACCAGAAGGGCTGCTTCAAGGTCTACGAGCAGAGCCGCATGACCTGCAAGACCCCCCCTTCCAGGGACCAGATTGTCGAGTGTTGCCACGGACACCTGTGCAATATGAACAGCACTGTGGAGCTTCCCGTCCAAGGTACTACACTACCCGCAATGCAACCACAAGCACAGGGCTTGGACAAAGAAGGCAGGTGCACAGTTGAGACGAGGCAGACCAGCGTCGTCTGTTATTTTGATTTGAACCTTTAATGTCTTTCCCTTTCAGCTGGGACTCTGCGTCCTGTTAGCTTCATTGTCGGCACGCACAAAGCGCTTTCACCCCCCGTTGTGGGCATTAGGCAAATGCCCACAACGGTTAGTTCTGCCCTTGTTACAGTCAAGGGGACACGCATTCTATCCTTTTGCACCATCAAGAGGAGGGGGCAAGCAGTCTCTCGACTGTAAAATTGTCTCCTGTGGCCGTCTCTCTTGTGTGCCTGTGATACAAGGCATGGTCACAATAGGACATAGAAAGGGGTAGGGAGGTTTTTGATATTGTTTAGTCATGGCCCACTCCTCTCAGGGACTCTCAGGGCTGGCTGACGAGACACTGGAGGGTGAATTCCTCTGGGAGTGGAGGATGAAGAGGCATAAATGTTGCTTTGAAGTCCTCGCCATGTCCATGTCGGCAAGAGCATCTTTTGGCTGTGAGAAATTATTCTCAAGCACTTTTATATGACATGGATACCTTAGGATTTCATATTTAATAGCTGAAATGATTGTTTTCTGGCTGTCTGAAGCACATCATTTTTTGTAAATAATTCTTGGCATTTGAATAAACCAAATCAAATAGTTCATTTGATAGAAGAGATTGGATTGAAAATGGATAAGGTTTGAAATATAGGAACCAACAACAGTCTATAACATTGGTTCAGGTATATGCAAATGCAGAGAGCAAAATGCCATACGTTTTTGACAGCAGGCAACAGCACGCAAAGTGCACGGCCTCCTATGTGACCATGTTCACCCGGGGTTAGCTCCCTGAACGTGTAGCTAGCTCTGTGCGGTAGAGAGTCCAGTATGTGAGGGGAGAGAAGTGGAGTATTGTCTGTACTGGCGGCAGTGCAGAGCAGTGGAATGTTTGGACTGTGTGTGTGTGTGTGTGTTGATCACTTCCTCAGCCTGGATTAACTGTACTCCTTAACCGTGTGTTTGTAGGAAAAAGAGAGATGTGTGTGTGTGTGTGTGTGTTAGTGTGCCCCTCTACCCGTCCTGTGTAGCACGCCTGTGTGCGGCTACAGGGTTAGGGGCTGACCTCAGTGTGTGTGTGTGTGTGGTCGGTTCATGGCCAGGGACCTGCAGGGAGCAAGTGACGCAGCTAATTATGATCACCTCTCCCTAAATGACGGCTGTCTCGGGGCTCTGACAGAGGCTGTGGTCGGCCTTGGCCCACTGGTCCCTAGCCCACTTGACTAGGCTGACCTGGCCTAGAGCGCACTGCTATATATCATTGGCTTGGTCATATGTTGGTGGTCCCACTAGGTGTCCAACCAGAAGGCTGCTCTCAAACCTTTTGAGCCACGAGGAGTCACAACCAATCAACATCTTCTTTTAATAGCATAACATAATGCATATAAATATACTATACTACCATTAACAACCATGAACACCATGTATGCACATTTTAATAAAGATAATACTACTAACTTAAAAATCATAACAAAAATGATAATACATATTTTCCTGAATAAGCGTATTTCAAGTTATTCTTTTGTTTGTTTGTTTATGTATTTATTTATTTAAACGACCTCTTGTGGGTCCCAACCCACAGTCGAAGACCCCCTGACGTATCCTGTGTAAACGTTTCTCTCACAGGCTCGCAGCCCAGCAGCAGCGTGGTCACCCTGGCCGTGGTCATCGTCGCTCCCGTCATCGTCCTCGTCGTGCTGTCCGCCGTCGCCGTCCTGCTCTTTAGACGCATTCACCACAACCAGATGGAAAGGCTGACGGCGCGAGACGCCGAGTACGGCACTATTGACGGCCTCATAGCCTCCAATGTCGGGGAGAGCACCCTGGCGGTGAGTTCTGGCGGGGGGGTGACCAGGGTAACTAGGTGGGGAGAACATGTCTTCATGTCTCTGTATGTCTCTGCTGGATCTTTACCAGTAAACAACAAGATTAATTAATAGCTGGGACGAAAAGAACCCTGGTCATCTGATTTGATTTCTATTTCATGTAGGCTACTAGGAAAAGCTGCACACAAATGTTTTTCTCATTATATACTGTCCCTTCTCCACCCAACCGTGGATTGTGAGCTTTATCTGGGACGGTACGTGTTTGGAGGCCTGCTAAACTGATCCAGACTTCAGGCGGAGTCCTGTGGTTAGCGTTTAGTCGGAATGACAGCCAAGCACATTCATTGGCTTACAAACCATTTAATCAAGCTGTGTGTGTGTGTGTGTGATGATTTAAACTCGTGGAAGGATACACAATGAATACACATCTCAGCTCAAAACTGTTGTTGGTGCAAGATTCTGATTATGTTTGTGTCCCGTGGGGCATCCAGGATTGTTGGAGCTTGACTACAAAGAATCTACCAAGCTTGTGTTGAAAGGTGCTGTGCTCACAATGCTAAACCTAAAGAGGCTAAATTCAATTTATCCTTGAAAATGAAACTCAGAATATAACGTCTGTTGCACTGTGTGTATCAGTCTGTGTGAAACAGAGATACTCACAGAATAGTGTTGGACCTTTTTGTCAAGTTATTTAAAAACGCTATCGCATTACTTGGCAATACAAAGCCCAAATATGGAGCTGCCAAGTATTTGGCAGCACTGTGAAAAAGGTTATTACAAACAGTGGCGTGTTTGTTGCTTTTGTAGCCTGGGGTCCAGAAGTCAGCTTTGATTCTAATTATATTCTAATGGTCTCATTACACTGTGCTACCTAATGGGCAGACCCACATGTGCCCTACTATCACACGGGAGGATTTTATCTCTGCAAAATAATGTCCAGTCATTTATTTTATGGCTGCTATCTTGCATTTCTTTCCAATATGCCATAGAGACGGCTGCTCTGTTGTGCATCTGCTTATCTGAAGCATCACTCATAGTTGTGGTGTTGCTCAATCCTTGCCCTCTCCTCCCAGTTTAGTTTTTTTTTTTTTTTTTTCAGCAGCAAGCCACTGCCAGACAGACGGGGTGGCTGTGCACCGCCCCCTTGTGTCAGTCACAGGCCACTGCAAAGTCCTATGGTGGGGATAAAAATAAAGGTCTTAGCAGCATTGTGGCTGTTGGCAGTCTGGCACTGGGATTAGAGCAATCTCCATCCCCCACACCAGTCAGGGAGGGGGAGGCACTGCTGTTGTTTACTCAGCAGGGGGCACTCTGCTCCTCCAGACAGCTCCCACTCACCACACACACACACACACACTGACATCTTGGCAGTGATAAAACCTCACACAGCTTGCCCCCCTCCGTCCCTTGTGGGTGCCACATCAAAGGCGGTCTCCATGTATTTGCCCACATCTGAGTCCCAGATGCTCCAGATTTCATCATTTACGCCCTCCAACCACTGGATTCCCTTGGGCCACCTCTTGTTAGGATAACTTAACAAATCCCCCCCCCCCCCCAGCAAATACACGCACCCTCTTCAATCCTTCTCGCTGGGTTTTCCTCTTTTCCAGGATCTGCTGGATCATTCGTGTACTTCAGGGAGTGGCTCCGGGCTCCCGTTCCTTGTTCAGCGCACGGTCGCTCGACAAATCACGCTCAACGAGTGTGTGGGTAAGCATCCTGTAAAGATTTTTTTTTTCTATCTAGGGTGTGTCTAAAAACCGATGGGAGAGCATTCGCCTCACACACTGCTACTTAATTCACAAGAGTCCTGTTAGGGCTCATTTATAAATATATTCTTTCTGTGGAAGTATTCTGAAAGACTTCCAGCCGGCTAATGTGCAAGTGTTGGCAATCAACTCTCCAAACCCAAAATTGCGCAAATTTGATTTGTTAGGTCTAGGCCAGTATCTCAAGTGTCAGGAAACATTTTTAGATGAGCAAATATTTCACTGTCATGACTCATCTGAGTCTTGTTATGAGCGATAAAGGTCAAGATAATAAAGTTGAGTAAAAGTGTGAAGAAATATTAATTTATGATTTGGCCTCATCGACCCAAGTTTATTTGAGTTTAAAAAGTAAATGTTCTGTGGTATAATTTAGCTTTATTTTATCACTTTTATCATGTATATGAAACACAAACCTATTGTTATTGCCCATATATACCGTGTACCGAATGATAATGTATGTATTGTTTTTGCCCGCCAGGTAAGGGGCGTTATGGTGAGGTGTGGAGGGGGCAGTGGCAGGGCGAGAGTGTTGCTGTCAAGATCTTCTCCTCCAGAGATGAAAAGTCCTGGTTCCGAGAGACTGAGATCTACAACACGGTACTTCTGAGGCACGAGAACATCCTGGGTGTGTATATATGTCCCGGAATCACACACACACACACACTATAGTACCCACACAGACACAGCAATTGATTTGATGAATCTCAGTTTTTTTCCATCTTTGATTGTCCCATCAATTGACTACAGTGACCATACCTGTCCACGCAATTTGAAGCTACAGTGAATGTTTAAAGTGTAAATTCAACTTCATCATTTCTATATGTTCTCTCATTTCAAGGCTTCATAGCGTCAGACATGACTTCTCGGAACTCCAGCACGCAGCTGTGGCTGATTACACACTTCCATGAGATGGGCTCCCTCTACGACTACCTTCAGCTCAGCACGTTAGACGCCAACAGCTGCCTGCGCATGGCGCTGTCCATCGCCAGCGGCTTGGCGCACCTCCATGTCGAGATCTTCGGCACCCAGGGCAAACCGGCCATTGCCCACCGAGACCTGAAGAGCAAAAATATTCTGGTTAACAAGAATGGCCAGTGCTGCATCGCTGACCTAGGTGAGAATTTACAATTGGGTCATTTAGCAGACGCTTTAGCAGACTTACAATTACATGATGCTAGTACATGGTGCATCTTGCTCGAGGATCCTTACAGGTAGGCCAACTCTGGGGCTTGAACCCATGACCTTCCAGCTGGGAGTCCAACACCTAGACCACTAGACTATCCTGCCCCCCGAACACCGACTCATCAGACCCATGCAGATGCACTCAGCTTTTTGCTGTTTCTCTCTGTGTTTTCTAGGTTTATATATAGAGTTTAAAGTGTGAAGCGTTTTAATAAACCGATATAAATAATACAATTAAGAATAATCATCCATTGGGTTCTTAAAAACAAACTTCTAACATTTCTTTGATGCTTGGTGAATCATTTCCTGATGACACGTGTTCACGGGATTCCTAGGAGAAATTGATTTTGGCATCGACAGGGATCGTAGATGTGAGCTGAGATACAATGGAACCTAATGGAAGTTAAAAAAAAAAAAAAAAGGTTTGGATAGAACTGTAGTGAACTGGCTATGTACTATTTGTGTGCATCTGTGTGAGTACTCTACTTCTCTAGCCCTGTCCCTCTCATGGATGCATTTATCTATATTAGTTGATCATTAGAGGAAGAAGTGCTCCATGTACCAGCCTCTAACCAAAAACACATTAGGAGGCACTCAAACCTCCCACTCTCCTACCAGCAATGTTCTTTGCACTAATGATACATATTTCCTAATTCAGGTGCCAGTTTTAACCTGGTTGCAGACTGCCGAGTTGTTTATTAGCTGTCCACGATATTTGTTTTTTGTTGACATGTTGTGTTGACCTGCAAAAGCTCTCTGCCCAAAGAGTGTTGTGACCGCAGTGTAGAAATAGTCTGTCTGGGGAAACATGTTTGTTTTTCACAAGAAAAAGCGTGTTTTATTGTTTAAATGTCCTCTTTCCTCACATCGATCAAACCCCAATAGTCTATCCCTAAGTGATCCATATTAGATGGAAACGATACATGAAACTAAAATGGCCGTATGTTTTTGTCCTAGGTCTGGCCGTGATGCATTTCCAAGACACCAACGAGTTAGATGTGGGAAACAATCCTAAGGTTGGCACGAAGCGCTACATGGCACCAGAAGTGCTGGATGACTCAATCCAAACGGACTGCTTCGAGTCCTATAAGAGAGTGGATATCTGGGCCTTGGGCCTGGTCCTGTGGGAGATCGCCAGGAGGACAGTCAGCAACGGTTAGTGCACATTTATTTGGCAAAAGCCTTGTCTTCTGTATTTTATTTGTCTATACGCTCTGGGAAAACAGAGGCCAAGTAAGAGCAAAGCCGGTAGCTGTACGTGGGTTTTAATCAAAGTACCTCATTGGTTAGGATTGCAAATGGTGCTTTTCCACTGCATAGTCCACTGCTCGACTCGTCTCGTGTTTTTTGGTTATCCATCGGGCAAAAGTAGTACCTGGTACTTTTTTGGTATCACCTCCGTCGAGGTTCCAAGCAAGCTAAGGTGATACCAAAAGGTGACGTGAAAACACTGCAGACTACTACATAGCGTTGCTATGACGCCCAGATACATTGAGGGGGTACCATCTGCAGTGGAAAACGAAGTACCTGGTACCAAAAAAAAGTATCCACCTCCAGTAGATACTTTGAAAGACGTGGCATGTATAGACATGGCAATATATCTCTGATGACAACACAGCAGTGATGTGTACTGGACAAAGCTTGTGGACCTGGGTCAAAAGAACGGGGACAACTGTCTTTTCCTGGGACCCTACTATGGGTTATATGAGTTAGATATAAAATAATATCCTTCGCCCTTGTGTGTGGAAGGGGTATTGGTCTATTATATTAATAAATTACATACTGGATAGCAGTGAATGTAAAGGGATATTTACTGGCTTCAGAGGATTTAAGTGGAACAATTAACCTAATATTATCAGCTATTTTAGCAGCTATTGGTAACCCTGTACAAGTTTGTATTCAAAATAAACCACAAATGTCTTACAAGTGGATGATTCATAGTGAATCTGTACTGCATGTTTTTATTTTAGCCTAAACCTTAACATTTTTTCTGTCACGATGTTCAAATTCAGTTATATTTTCCGGCCTTTATCTAAAGGAACAATAGGCCTGTTTAATGTAATGGTGGCTAAGTGAAAGCCTCTCAGCCACTGATTAAAAGCCTTGGCCCTGTGTGGCCCATCTACACCCATTATCTGTGGGCTGTGGGAAAGACAGTGGTGTCTTATCTTAAATGGATCCTTCTTTTCCCTCTCAGAGCTAAATGCATTTTATTGCTATGTATTTTGGGAACTGGTCTGACAACATGCGGAATAGCAGACAGAACATCACCTTTTTCATCACACTAGTAATGGTTAAAGAGAGTGCCGGGCTTTTAAAAAATGTGTGCACACTCAATGTATTGTTTCAGAGATTGTCGTTATTTAGTGTAAACTACAGTGGACAGTTAAATCTCTTCATCCCTCTGACTGCTCTTGACCCTTACTTGTAGGTATTGTGGAGGACTACAAACCACCATTCCACGACGTGGTCCCTAGCGACCCCAGCTTTGAGGACATGAAGAAGGTTGTGTGTGTGGACCAGCAGAGGCCCAACGTCCCCAACAGATGGTTCTCAGATCCAGTGAGTTGCCCCTCCAATTCAATTCAATAACTGCGTAATACGTTCAGAGATTCTGTATCATTAAAAGCTTTAAATCATAGCACTTTAGTGGCATTTGTGGAAATATGTGCAGTGTTTTTGGCATTTAAAGGGTAACACATTTTTCTTTTAAATGTATGTATATATTTATGTATTTATTTTTGAGTTGTGAACTTTTTGAAGTATGTGTAGTTAATACTTTTTTACATATACGTATCACAAAAATGCCGCTCATATTGTCAAAATGTAAACACAAATGCACTTTTTATTTAAATCTAGCTCATGGACGCCCTCCAATGGTTAATATGAGCAGAAGTTAACACCAACAATTGTCCTAAGATTCTGTACATAATTTGGGTAAATGGTAAATTAGTAAAGATATAAAGATTTGGACTAGTTGCTCAAACTAGCAGTAGCAGCCAAGGAGCCCTCTAGCTCTTTATATTTATGCTTTCAAACACCAATAACCCCCAGGCTTTTCACACCCTAATCTCATTAATATAATAGGCAGATGGAAGCTCATATTAGTAGTAATAAGAATAAGCTTTCATCTGGGTCTGTTATTGACTATTTATGTATGTATTTAAACTTGAACATTTATTTGTTTTATTTACAATTTTTATTTGTATTTGATTAAAAAAAAAATTTCCCCTGCCTATTTTGCAGACCCTGACTTCCATAGCTAAACTCATGAAGGAGTGCTGGTACCAGAATCCATCAGCCAGGTTAACAGCCCTGCGCATCAAAAAGACTCTGACAAAGATCGACAACTCTCTGGACAAAATCAAAACAGACATTTGAACCTCCCTGTTGGAACTGCAGCAGACGTACTAAAGACATTTTTAAATGTCCAGAAGCTGGAGCGTTCGAGGGAAATTGCATAGGAGAGACTGGGGTGACTCGGTGCCCTTATAGTGGCACATTGTATTTATTTTTACAACACATGGCGGGGCATATTTTGGTATCCAAAGATGGCTTACAGGGCATGTCTAAGACTGCCAATGGTCTTGGATATTAGGATGCTATCTATTCATCTTGAGGCATAGGATTGGTAGAAAGAAACCTTTTAACTGGGCATTCAGTAGGCTTACTTTTATTTAGAGCTGCAGTGTTTGTTTTGCTCAATTTTAGTTTGACAAATCTACATATTTAATTTAGCTATATAACTATATTTTGCATTACAGTGGTACACCTTGCATTCTCCATGTGCATTGGGAATAAACTGAACCTGCCAATTCTACTTGCCAACTTTGTCTACATTATTTCTTATGATCAGAGTATTGTGTTTTACCTTTACTGCATCTAATGCACTGTTTACACTATTCTGATAGTATTGTAAACACTGTTTATAATACTGTCAGAATAAGTTCCCTGAGATTTTGTTGTACAACAGCAGCTCTAGCTGCTCTTTCCTGAGACATCTAAATGTACTTTGTTGTACTGTGTATCACTGCGCATTTTACATTGCATTATATACCTGTTGTTCTTTCAGCTTTACAGAGACACATGCTAAAAGAACAAATAAAATATTTGCTAGATGATGCAGAACTCTATTCTTCCAGGAGCAGAAAGCAAGCCTGTAAAGCTACACTGTCTTAATGCGTGCATTGTTGTCTTAACGCGTGCATTGTGAAAGTAATTGAAGTCAAACTTTTTTTATTTCTTTAATATTTTATATCAATTAGTGATTTCTATTAATTAAATGGAAAAATATGTATACAGTTATCTGTCTCTTTTGTCTTCATGTTTTATTCAATGGACTAATTTTCCATGGGTTATATGTTTTTAGTTTATCATTTTACATTTTCTTTTGACTTGTGAATAAGTCAAAAGAATTAATACGATACATGGCTTTGAATTCAACAATGATTTTAATGCATTGACCCCTGTGGTTTCAAATGTCAACGCCCCCTATCGTAGCTCAGCAATTCCAGCACTAATAGACCTGACACTGACACTGACCCATAGAGGCTGACTTCCCTCCCAAACAGGCTGATCTTAGACTTGTTGCATTTGTTGCATTGGAGAGCAACCCACACCTAAATCCCAACTGATCCTATAGCACAAGGAAATTTTGCTGTTTTCTTTTACCATAAGCCACTCAAAATATAGGACTTATTTATTTTTTTATAATAATTTTCACATCTAGTATAACAGCACAGCAAATTAATTTACATGTCCTTGCCATAATGAAACTGGATAAACATCTGATTTTTTGGCACTTTGTTGATTCACCAGAGCTGACATGGGCCTGACAGTAAAAGTGCAGCAATGGATGAATTTGGCTGTCTGGATAATGGCCCTGTGACACCCCACTTTCACGCAGCAACAGCTGTCAGACTTGCTGAGTACATTTTAATATTCAGTGTCACTGTATCTGCCCTACAACCACAATGCCCACAAATTTCGGTTTTTGTCAATATTAAAATGCCCCTTGAAATTCGAGCCAATCATCTTTTTCCAACCCCAACATTATTTAGCAATAAGTATTTTATAATAAAACACATCAGTTTACCTCACAAGTTAAACATTTCAGTATTTTGGCAGCTACTGGCCTTTATGTACAAACATTTTTACAAATCTTAAGAGTAGCTTCTTCACATTTGTCCCATTTGTTAACAATATCCCACGTTATATACATTAGGCCTATGTTCTAGAAATTGATTGATTGATTGTTGAATAGTTTCCAAGGTGATTATTACATTTTGTTTATCACAAAATAAAGTACTAGACAACATAACGATGTTACTACTGGCCTTTGTTATTTAAGCAATAGCTCACGACATGCCGTGATATACGCTTATTATATCACAGTTAAGGGGCCAAATAATAATACAGATTATTACACCAATAATAATCTGTATTATAAAACGGGTAGCTCAAATCAAGCGATCTGATTAGATGATAGTACTGGTATAATGAGCGTGTACAAGGACCATGACGTCGAATTCCTTTGCACAGATCCGTATCACTCCGCGACAAAATGCCGTTAAAAAGTAACGTTAGCAAACTGCCGGCTAGCTGGAATTAAACTCCAAACGTATTGGAAATGGACACTGCAAATGTAAACTTCGACTTCACTATTGACGATGTTTGGTAAGTAAAATAACCGACGCTACTGACGCTGAACAGTTTTTCAGTGACTGCACAATAAACGGCAAAGTGCAAAAAAATAAAAAATATAAAAGATAATCAAAGATTGAAGGAAACTAAAATGCTAGCCTGTGTTTCATAGCAGCCAGGTGGGACTACCTTTTGTATTAATAAATAAATTAATGTCTTGATAAAAACAATAAAATTGTAGTGTGTCTATTACTTTGTCATAAGTTACTTGGTAACCATTTTATAAACTGAGTCATGGTATTGTTGGATCATTTTGGCCATAATTAAAACGTGTAACTGTTATTCTCGCCACAACTCGTGGATTCAGCTGTGTTAAGTAATAACAGTGTTTCACACAGCCTATGAGACTACCTCTTTCCTATAATTTCTACTCTAACGTTACTAAAGCACTTCTTTTGTGCAAAATAAATAGATGGCCTTGGGCTTGCTCTGCTTATTGTGTTCTTGTTTTGTGCATAAAGTCCTCAGGATTAGGGCTAATTCATTTGCTCTCCCAGTTAAATTAGCTGCTTTTGTTGCTATGGAAATCTGGTTGCAAAAACACACCATTAGCCCAACCGTTGTATGAGATTCTGATACTGTTTTAAATACGCTAGAGATCCATATTCATTCCCTGACCGTGTTTCAATGGCCCATTTAGTAGGCCAGCAGACATACATTGCCCATGACACTTTCACAAATATACGTTAAAATATTTGTTTATTCCTGTCAATTATGCAGTAGCTATGCAATTCATTTTGTACAGACCTCCCACATCAGTGCACTACGAGATTGGCAATCGAGACTTCAACTGCTGAACTGGCTGGCAGGGAGTGTGCTGGAGTTTGAACAGTTAAGGGACGTTCAACGCACATTCACGTCTTTATCTGTGGCGCTGGTCTGGAGCGCTAATCCAATACAATCCGGTCAAAAGAGGCGGAGCAAATCTCATATTGCGTATTCATCTTTCTCCCCGGTTATTTAGCGTGTGAAGCAATGTGTAAACTGCACGGATGTCGGACCTAACCGCAAAGTGTGATGATTTTCTTTAGAATAGGCTAGTGTTTTAGTCCGAGAAGCGGGCAGATGCGGCTCTGGCCATGACTCGTCCCAGAAAGCACGGCATGGAAGCGGCGTTGATATTCCTGTCCGTCGCTCAACTGACAGCAGGTACCGACGAGCAAACAGGTCATTTGTGAAGTAGAAATGCAAAAATATAGTACATTTAATGTAGTTTTACCTAATATATCTAGTAAATTTAAGTACATTATGAATTCCTAGTTTTCCAACAGTATAGGCTAGTTTGTGGCACAGATTCAAATCAAGTTTTGAAATTAAACTTGAAAATTGCAAATGTATTCTAAAATAAATGGAATGTTTATGTAGTTTGTGATTTCTTGAAAAGCATTTATCTCCGGAGATAAATGCCTTTCAAGAATCAATATTACCGTATTTTGAAACTTTGTGATGAGTCAGCCCAGTTGCAGGTTATTGAACATAACCAGGCAGCCAAGGTTTTTTACTTATAGACATGTTTAGACAGTTTTTTTTTTCAGAAGTCACTATTACATAATTATGATTGCTATTAAACACCAACATAATACCGAAGTGTTTACAATAGTCAGCATTTTGAAAACGTGATGGAAAGGACTGCATTGCTGAATCTATATGACTACATATAACAACACATGGCTAAAAGTATAACCATACTGTAATACCTAATACATGCCATAAAGATAATAATCGGCCTATATATTTAAACGTTTCTATGATTTTGTGCTTATTTAGGTATTTGTCAGAATAAAAGCAGCAGGTTGCAGCTAGTTCCCAGTTTCCAGCGGTGCAGGTTGATATAGTGTGATATTATTAGAGCTGTTTAGCTGTTTATTAAAATGCATATACTGTACATACATACATACATACATACATACCATCAGCCATAACTTTATGACCACTGACAGGTGAAGTGAATAAAACTGATAATCTCGTTATCAAGGTACCTGTCAGTGGGTGGGTTATATTAGGCAGCAAGTGAACATTTTGTGCTCAAAGTTGATGTGTTAGAAGCAGGAAAAATGGGAAAGTGTAAGGATTTGAGTGACAAGGGCCAAATTGTGATTGCTAGACGACTGGGTCAGAGCATCTCCAAAACTGCAGCTCTTGCGGGGTGTTCCCAGTCTGCAGTGGTCAGTAAAGGTGGTCCAAGAAAGGAAAAGCGGTGAAACGGCGACAGGGTCATGGGCAGCTAAGACTCATTGATGCACGTGGGGACCTGGCCCGTGTGGTCCGATCCAACAGACGAGCTACTGTAGCTCAAATTGCTGAAATAATGAATGGTGATTCTTATAAAAAGGTGTCAGAACACACAGTGCATCGCAGTTTGTTGTGAATGGGGCTGCGTAGCCACAGACTATCAGGGTGGATGCTGACCCCTGTCCACTGCCAAATGCACCTACAATGGGCACGTGAGCAGCAGAACTGGCACCATGATGCACTATAGGAAGAAAGAAAGCCGGCGGAGGCAGTGTTTGGCAATGTTCTGCTGGGAAACCTTGGGTCCTGCCATTCAGGTGGATTTTTCTTTGACACCCTTTCATGGAAACGTTATTCTCTGATGGCATTTGCCTCTTTTAGCAGGATAATGCACCCTGCCACAAAGCAAAAATAGTTTGAGGAACACAAGAATGTGTTCAAGGTGTTGACTTAGCCTCCAAATTCCCCAGATCTCAATCCAATCAAGCATCTGTGGGATGTGCAAACAAGCTCAATCCATGGAGGCCCACCTCACAACCTACAGGACTTAAAGGATCTGCTGCTATAGTCTTGGTGCCAGATACCACAGCACACCAGCAGAGGTCTAGTGGAGTACATGTCTCGAAGGCTGTTTTGGTGGCAAAAGGGGGACCTACACAATATTAGGCAGGTGGTCATAATGTTATGGCTGATTGGTGTGTGTATGTAAATATATATATATGTGTGTGTGTTATAAATGATAAATATTAGTGTATTATTCCAAGTGCAGGAGTTGACTTGAGGTGCACTGTCCTGTTTGCTGGGAGAAACATTTATTCAGCTGATCTGGATTCACAGCAGGCATTCCACATTATTATCAACAGCCAAAGAGAATGCATTTGTTGTTGCTTTTCATCAATGTTTTAAGATAAGAATCACTTTTTGTGAAGAACGTCTTTACTACAGTATTAGTGTTATTGTTATTAGTCATGTACATGGTCCCAGTAGATTTTAACAGTACAGCCAATTCAGTCACTTGTCAGTCTCTATATTTACATCCTTTGCATTGTGAAATTCATTGGAGTGATGTAGTCTAGGTCCTAAAACCATGTGGTAGCATAGATTCAGCCATTTCTTCATCTACGTACCAGTGCTCACAAAAAAGAATCTTGAGAGGTTAATGATAGGCTGATGTCTTCCCCAGACATGTGGCTGAGATATGGCAGATTCCTTAGTTTCATGGCAACTACAACACCCTGGCCTGTGCCGTTCGATTGAGACACTACTTTGTATTGTAGATCATGTTTATTTAGTGTCAGATATTGAAAAACAGTTACAGTTTAATTAAACATAAACATCACTATAAATAGATCCAAAAGCATTGCAAACCTACATGGCAATATAATAGATTCAAAAAGCATCTACCAATCATTTCATACAAACATATCCGTTAGATGTAGGTCTTTTGTTCATTAACAAACATATGTAATGGAAAAGTCTGAACACGCAGTGAGCCAAATTTCTTTGACTTAAAAACTATTATTCTTCATACTGTCTTCCCAGTATGAATGGACAGTCTTGCTGCTCTCCTTCCCACAGACCTTTTAGATAAAGCAGGACACCCGCTACAAGAAGAGCACAAGATTATCTGTGTGTAAGCAGCGTTACTCATTCAGTTCCAGACAGAAGAGCATGGGCCTCTTCCTTCTTACATAACAGTTTATTAGACAAAGAAGTTTGTAGAGGGTGTCGCTTGAAACCAAGTTTATTTGTTTATTTATTCGCTGTGATTACAAACTAAATACAAAATAGGTACACTTGTCATTTTGTGTCTGGAATGCCCCTTGTGGTTGAAATCAGCATTACAAAAACACTGTAGTCACTCTTTCACCTCCTCCTGTCCTACCCATCTCTACCCCTACCCCTTATAGCTGCTTGTAGTTATGTTTCAAAATAGAAATAGCGAGCTGGGGGCTGAAATGTTGGGGGGCTAATACACAAACAAGGAGTGTACCTTTAAGTGAATTCTGGACCACAGCTACCACGATAGCACGAACGACGCCTTGCAGTGTTTTAAAGCAACATTCACAAAGTGATGTTCAAATGAACATACCGTGGCACAGTCACTAAATAATCACCACAAACAAAGCCAGTTCTGGAGACAATATGTGTGCCAGAGCCACACAGTTCAGTATCGTTTGGCAGTTGGTTTCAAATGTTGGGAGCTCTGATGTCTAATATTCATCTGTAGTAATGTAGGGTGTGTTTCAGCTCTGAAGTGCGTGTGCCAGCTATGCACAAATCACACGTGCGAGACGGAGCCGGACGGGGCCTGCTGGAACACCGTGATGCTGGTCGACGGCAAGGAGAAAGTGGACAACTCATGCCTGTCGCCCGCAGGGCTGAAGGTCCAGATGTTTTGCCTGAGCACGCGCAACGTCATAAGGAACTGCTGTTTCACCGACTTCTGCAACAAGGAGACTCTGCACCTACGCCCAGGTAGTTCTGACAACAGCCCCAAAGCTGCTATTTACATGTTGGGAGCACAAACTTGGTGATATTCTCAGCTGGTGTTGTTTTCTTTAGCGTTGAACATTATGCCTTGTCCCTGAATACAACTGTGGGCGTTAATAGTTATAGTTTTGTTTAGTTTGAGATGTGGGAAAGCAAAGGGTGGGGAACCTATATGAATCAGCAGCCACTAAGAATGTAGCCTAGCAGCACAAAGAAACAACAGTCCCATTCGTTTGCAGACCGTGGTGCTGGCCAGATGAGGTGGATGCTGATCCTACTAGATCCTGTGACATAATACCGCTAGCAGAGGTTACAGCCCGCCATCCCGTGATCCCTCCCTCAGATTTATAAATAGCTTACCTCGCCAGGGCCTGTTGTAGTTAGGCCTGCCGCTTATCTGAATGTTGAATATTAATGTTGAAATGTTCGTTGTGAGGTTGTGCTCCTTATATGCTTTATTAAGATCTATATTTAATGGGCTATTCCAGTGGGTGGTTTGGTGTCCTTTCTTTGGTGATGACATGTAACATGTTTATAACAGTTTTAATTTGGTGGCTTTTCACCCCATAACCGCTGGCTGCATTATTTATTTTTCAATCATGCAGTCTGTGTGTATTGCCCTGTTAGGTTGAACTGACGTGAACCAGAGCCTAGGCAGCACTTTTTGTTCATTGTTGGTTTTTGTCCAACCCAAAAAATATCTCCCTGGTTACCACATTGATTGTATATAGACTGAAACACGGTCCACTTTCAAGTCTAAACTGGTCTTGCTGCTGATGAGTGAACATAATCAATAGAAAAATAATCATGTAAAGAGCATTAAAGTAAAAAGTATTGTTGCTGTGGAGTGAGTGTGTTAAATTGCGTGGTTTAGAAAGTGTGTATTTAGACTGTATCTGACTGGAATGGACATCTCCCTGGGGCTGTGTTCCTGGGTTCCAATAGAAAAGTGACCAGCATCGATCTGTTCTATTTGCCTGTCTATTCTGACTAAATTAAAATTGTTGCTTGTACTTCTGTGGTTAGATAAAAAAGAGAATCCAACAATACCATGTTATTATTAAACTTTATATTCATATACATTTTTACATTATGTACATTATGAAAATTGACATTATATGCACACCAATATACATTTATCATTAAAGGACGCTCAGTTTTTATGGTTTTAACTTACTGTATCTGAAAAACTTTTCTAGGAAGCCTGACACAGGCTACTCATATTTCTCTAACTTTATAACACTGTCTCTGCATTATAAGAATTAACATTTGGCTTTGAATGACAAAAACGATTACTGACTCTTAAGTCTCCATGACCTGCTAATTCCAAAGTAGTCTGCAAAAATAGTTGCAATATATTAAAACTGTCTTTCTATGGGTCAAAGGAAAGAGGAGGCACGACTTGTTTTGCAGTACATCTGCCTCTTTCTATTCGGACATGACGTGAAATCCTTCTAGGTAAAAGGTTAAAGCTGTCTTGTGAAATACTTAATTGTGGGTTAGTTCAGATGTCTCTTTAGAAAGTCAACCATCTGTAGATGTTGCAAGTCTATTTTTATAAAGACATTCCATGACTTTATCAATAAACAGCTAACATAAACATGAAGCCCGCAAAAAACGGCTATAAATACTAAATAAACTAATAAAATGTGTCTAGCATACGTTCTTACCCAATATTTAGGGAAAACAATTTTCACCATATTCACTACAGCCTGTCAAGATGCCATATAAACATAACATTGAAAACACAATGTTATACAATCACACATATCCTTGGATCTTTTTCTTTGCGGTCAGGTTTTCTACACCCACACAGACCCAAGGACAGAGTTAGAAATGTCAGAGATCATAATTTTTCCAAAACACAAATGATTACCGGGTATCAAGGATCAGAACACTATATGAGCTTTTTCAAATGTCGTGTGGACTATATTGTAGCCATTGTTGAATGGATAGGAATGGGTATTTATACAGTCTATGGTAGGAACCAATAGATTCTCTCTACTCGTCCTTTCTTCTCATAAAGACTGAATGTCTTCCCAGTTTTCAAAGATTTATTGTCGGAGTGCTGTTTCACTTGCAAATTTTGAATTTATAGCAACATAATGCACGATACATAACAATATTGAAAATGGCCACTGGACCACTAGAGGTCGCAACTGTTACAGTGAATATTCTGTTTTTCTATATGGAAACCTTTTGTCAGTCTTCTATTCGCTTGCAATAACAGAGAGCATTGGGGGAAATATTCCCTTAATGGCTATTTAAATTACAACAAATTGTGCCTTTTTATGTTGTGATTTGTCCTGACAATGTGTTTTCTATGTTGGTTGTTAACAGAGAAGCCTTTGGAGGCACCTGGCTGGGGAAGACTGGAACTAGCTGTGGTGATTGTGGTCCCCTCTTGTCTGCTATGTGTGGGCATTCTGCTTGGTGTGTTCACTGTGCAGGGCCAGCGCTGTGCCTACAGTAGAGCCAACAAACAGGACGCAGAAGATCCCCTAGATGACCAGATGCTCATGTCTCCTGAAAAGTGTCTTAAAGAACTGATTTATGACATGAGCACCTCTGGCTCTGGCTCTGGTAAGAGAGATACAATCAAAGGCCATGAGCTTTGGCTTAGTAAAAGAATACCGTTAACATAAAAAAAATAGGGGTTAGACTTTGACCTTTATTTTAGTCTATATTTGACCCTATTCATTTGTTATCTATAGGGTGACATTGAGATCTATTTATATATATTCGAGTTAATGTCAATCCAATTAATTCCCCATTTGCTGTACCCCATCAACACTGTTTTTGTTTGGATTCCAATCTTTTGCATGTTCACGTGTCGGTCTTACTTCTATAGCTTTAATTGTTAGTAGGGCCAAAACAATGGCCAGAACACCATAGTTTAGCTTAGTAGAAGTAGTAGAAGAGCAGTCGTCGGTCATGCCACAATTTTGTTTTTGTCCTTCAGGACTACCTTTGCTTGTCCAGAGGACCATAGCTCGAACCATCGTCCTGCAGGAGATCATAGGGAAGGGTCGATTCGGGGAAGTGTGGCGCGGGAAGTGGCGTGGGGAGGATGTTGCAGTGAAGATCTTCTCCTCGAGAGACGAGAGGTCTTGGTTCCGCGAAGCAGAGATTTATCAGACCATCATGCTGAGACACGAAAACATCTTGGGCTTCATAGCTGCTGACAACAAAGGCACGGCTGCCATTTCCGTGAACAGCACTTTCTTCTATTCTGCCATATCATGATGGCAGAATACAAAGAAAGCTAAGTAATTAACGTAAGTGCAGGTGTTTTCCACATGTGTAAACAGTGTTGTTTTTGCAGATAACGGCTCGTGGACCCAGCTGTGGCTGGTCTCGGAGTACCATGAGCATGGCTCGCTGTTCGACTACCTGAACAGGTACACTGTCTCTGTGGAAGGCATGATCATCCTGGCGTCCTCCATTGCCAGTGGCCTGGCACATCTCCACATGGAAATAATTGGCACTCAAGGTAAGGCTGTACTCAGAGGTGGATTAGGCTGGTTTTGGGTCCCTGAGATATACTTTATTGTAGGTTCTCCCAACCTACCACAGTGTAATCATACTCAGAGCATAGGAAGAGAAAAAAGGGTAGCACATTTATGTAGGCCTACACCTACATGAGAGCCTATTATAGTTTAAATAAAGTGCTAAGTTGGGTATATGTGCAATGAGCAATTACTCTCACGGAAAACTGTCATGGTATTCTAACACAGATTGCTAGCTAGTGATCAATCAAACATACACCAAAAATGTGTTATTCCCAAAAAAGGGTCTATAATATCCCGTTTAACCTTCTGCTTTCCAGGGAAGCCTGCAATTGCCCACAGGGATATCAAGTCTAAGAATGTTCTTGTGAAGAGGAATGGCGCGGCGGTCATCGCAGACCTGGGACTGGCTGTGAAACACGACTCCAGCACCAACAATATAGATATACCTTCCAACCACAGAGTGGGAACCAAGAGGTAGGATGGTAATTTAGCACTAATGTAGATTTGTAGATTTGCAGACAAGAAAGCAAAGATATACCTGTTACAAAGTTAGTTGTTTAGTTCAAATTAATTTGGACAGCTTGAGGTCTTCAAATACATAAAAGGTTATGCTTGTTGTGTGCTAGCAGAAGTCACTAGCATACACAGTAACTTGATTATCTGTCTTTGTTATTATCTATTATGTTCTAGCTCACCATTTATATTTTGTTATTTTGTTTTTTGAAGTGAGGGTATGAAAAAGGTTGGGAGCAAATGTGATATTACAGTATTTAAAAATGTGGTAGGAGTTTTACAGGTTTTCATGAAAACAGAGTGGGCGAAATAACTTCACAAAGGTGGCCCATTACAAAAGATTTCTCACATTTGTGGCTCCCTTTGGAAGAAGTTTGCACAGCTGTTGCACGTATGGCTAATTTGAATGAATTCAAGTTTTGAATTAAAGTTAAAGTTTTGAATTAGAGACACTTTATATAGCCCTCGCCAGGGACTTAGCTAGGACCATTTTAAAAATATTCATTAGCTCCCCTAAATAAATCAATATATCAATCAAACGTTGAGCAGCAAAGGTTCAATCACCTTCTCTTCTGCACTCTCCTTAGTGACACAAAAGTGTTGAAATGAGATTTGCGCTCTATCATGTGGCAGCACGTTGAATCTGTAGAGCCGTTCAGATAAAATTTGTAACATTTTGGTTAACGTTGCTTCGGTGGCTTTCTAATGGTAGGCCATAATATGATCTGCATGAATTCTCATTTCTCCAAAAAGTATTTTCGCTACATAGCACAGCCATTTTTGTGCCTTTCATTTGTGTTGGATGGATGGGACAAAGTGGACTTGAATTTCTTTATTTTAAGAGAATTTCATTAAGTCATATTAGATCAGTGTCACAAACTATGAGACAGGTATACTTTGGCCAACCTTGACCAAAATAATAATTTTATTTTTTTACATCCTTTGTTACTTGTTACTTTAGACGTATGCCCAGACCCCCCTAATAGAGTCTTAGTCCCCCTATCCATGAATCTCTAGTGATAATATTATCTGTTAGATTCTCAAGGCTAAAAGAGATGTTTTGCAATGTTGAAACTAAAGAAGGACACTTAACATTTATAGACATTGCTTTAAATTTGCGGTTCGAAGAGTGAATGGCCAACCATGATCTGGTTTACAAGGCGTAAATTATGTTTAATGAACACATGTACCATTGTTGGCTCAGGACATTGAGTTCTTCTTTCTAGGGGACATAAATAATCATTGTAACTACACTTAAAGGAAATTAGTGTGATGGAGCTGTTTTCTATTGCTCTTTTGATGTTATCTATTATATGTTATGTCAATCATTTATCTACCACTGTAGATTCAGATACTTTTTCAGTTTTTCTGTAGTACTGTTTACATCCGTACAGGTCAAGCTATTTAATTCAACTGCATTTAATGCTGGTGCCCATGTAATCTTATCTTATTTTAGTTGACAGAAATTGTCAAGCTAAAGCCATAATCCATCAATGTTATTTTCAATGTTTGGCTCTTTCCTAGGTGTTGTTCATTTGCTCCTGATTTATCATGCCAACTGTAAGTTCATTTTCAATGAAAAGCCCTCAAAGCGATGCATTGGGAAATGGTCTATAAGAAAGCTAAAATATAGTTGTAGCGAGGTAAATGGCCCAATGAGTGAACATGCTTGTTTCATTTGATTAGGCCTTGATGAGTGTGTCCTGTGCAGGTACATGGCTCCAGAGATCTTGGATGAGACGATCAATATGAACAGCTTTGAGTCATTCAAGCGGGCGGATATCTACTCTCTGGGCCTGGTATTCTGGGAACTGGCTCGCAGATGCTCTGTCAGGGGTACCGTAGCACACACACACACACACACACACACACACTTACATCCATACACACAGTAACTGTTTGTAAGTGCAGCTTGTCCCTCCACAGGGGCGATGGAGTGCTCACTAGATTTTGTTTTGTCAGGACTCAACGAGGATTTTCAGCTGCCTTATTATGACCTGGTGCCTTCAGATCCCTCCATTGAGGATATGAGAAAGGTGGTGTGTGATCAGAAACTTAGACCCAATATTCCCAACCAGTGGCAGAGCTGTGAGGTGAGTTGCTGTCTGTCTAATAATAATACAATTATTAATAATAATAATAATAAAGAAAAATATGTATTGACAATAGATGTATTGGCTGCTGGGAACAATATCTTTGAAATATATTGTCTTTACATGTGGAAATAATATTAAGACAGATGAAAAGGAATTAAAATCTAAAATTTTTGTGTCAACCAAGCTGCCTGTCAAATCTACCACGCTGTAACTGCTTTGTATTCAGGTAGATTGGACAAAGTTGTTAGCACGGTTGTTTTGAAGCACCAGAAGTACAGTCAGTCCATGACTGTATTTTGCATAACGTTTGCATGTTCTCCCTGTATTGGTTATTGTAGCATGCTCTAGTTTTATCTGAGATCATAGGCCTGTTTAGCCCAAAGGTACGATGAACTTGTGATGGACTGTCTCCAAACATCCATGACACCTAACAGGAATAAGCACCGCTGTATTTGTTAATGAAGGAGCTAAAAGTTTGTGTTTTCTGATAATTACATTTGTTTAAATCATCTTATTATCATTAATGAGTAGGCAGTTAAGTGTTCAGTGTCTTGCTCAGAAATAGGGACAAAAAACGTTACATTGTAAATTCTACCTTGGCAGCGTGAAGACTGACGTTTTACACAATGCTTCTGGCTGGTAAACACTAACTCTGTGTAAACAGACTGGCCTCTTCTAATGAGCTAATACTATCTCTTTCCTGAACTCACTAGGCTCTCCGTGTAATGGGCAAGCTAATAAGAGAGTGTTGGTATGGCAACGCTGCTGCTCGACTCACGGCCCTGCGGGTCAAGAAAACCGTCTCTCAGGTGACTGTCATCAAAGACGTCAAAGATTAGCCAGATTTGCGCCTGTGCAGATCAGCTCTGGTGCTGGCACTGGGGCAGACCAACGGACTTATGAGTGACCGGAAGTACGCCATCCTCTTTTAACAGAGCGAGGCTGGTCGATCAGACTGCCACACTCATTTAATGTGATCAGGTTTGCTGTTGGTGCCAAACGATTGCCAGAGGTTGAACTTTGGCAATCGGCTGAACTTTGGCAGGAGAAGCCATGTAACGTTTGATTGTGTAAAGTATATAGAGATTATTTTGCTACCTCATACATTTAAGTGCCCAAATCCTGAAATTGCACAACAATGTTTCGTGCCATATGTAGCATGTAGGCAGTGTGCTGAAAGACCATCATGAAGAATAGGCTACTGAGTAGAACACCCTTACTGCTTTACCTTATTCCTGAACACACATATGGGCTGGAATCATTCTAATGGTATCCCATGACAACATTTTTGTGGAAGTTTACTTTGTAATTAACTAGACTACAGTTGCCCATGCTAGAAGTATTCTGCTGTAAACTTAAAGCCTTGAACTGATTAAATGCAGCACCTTACTGAATGACCTAAATGCGGTGACACACTTTGAAATACAGTATATATATATTTTCTACAAATGCTGTTACACTATTGATTATATTTATTCACCCCAGAAATCTAGTAGTTATTCAAATATCTACAAAAATGCTACATGCACATCAATATTTCTATCTAAAGACACATTTAATCTGGATTTCAATAACATTGAATTTTATATAAATAGGTTTTGTGAATAAATATTGGAAAATGTCATTTTATGATTTTATTTCTGTACACTGATGTGAAGTTGAAGTTGTGAACTTTCTTGGGGGATAGACGTGTGTCCACGTGTGTGTAAAACGCTTTTACAGTATGTGGTGTGTTTGTTGCTGTGTACGCTTTTGTCTGCGCCTGCACCTGTGTGTTCATTTCATGTGAGTTCATGTGATGTGAAGCATTGTTTATTTACCGTGTTCGTGAAATGGGTGCTGTAAAGAAAAACATTCCAGGACTTATATTCAGCACCAGGTTTAACTTGTGTCTAGTTTCATGTATTCTCAGTTGACATTTACTTTTCGTTAATAGTTATCAATCAAAATAGGCAATATCTGCAGTCTGCCTACATTAGCCAATGTCGGTGGCACATATATAGAACTATTTCTACACTGCGTACCATTTTCTCATGTAATGTTCGGGATTATTGATCAATAAACACACAGGAAATGTAGCATCAGTGATGTTACGTGATTTAAAAAAAAAAACAGTATATGACGAAAGTTGTGTTTCAATGCAGTTTAAAAAAAATCCTATAATCCCTCCAGAGAACGTGAAAGTACAAACCTAATCGTAGTCTGTAGCTCTCACTATATTGTGTCAAAAGTGGGATTCATGTTGAGCTCAAATTATATTGCACCTTTAGTTCCAATGTTGAGCTATGTTCCATATAGAAAAGGGACATTTTTTTTCCATTTTCCATTTATTTTTTGTTGGTATTATTAAAGAATGTACAAGCATCCAAAGAGAAAATGATAATCGTGTGCTATTTCAGACTGGAGGTCTGTATATCTTTATTTATATATATATATATGTGTGTATATATATATATATATATATATATATACACAAACACACACAACTTAAAACTGCCTGTCCGATGAATGTGCTATTACTTTAAAGATAGATGTTGCATTTTGAAATTAAAAAAAAAGTGTGTTCTCTGCTCATACGTGTCTGTAAAAATATTGTCTTTCTGCACTATTTATTGTATACAAATATGTATATCAGTTGGTCAATAAACTATTTTTAAACGTGAATAATAATAATAATAATTATTGTTGAAATTTAAGTATATGCTTTCGTCCGTATATTTTCTCAGAAGGTTGTTTTCTCATATAATCTCATAAAGTAAATTGAGACATTACTAATGTGATTATGACAGTATATGTGCATATGCAGAACAGTTATAAGTACAAGTAAAGTAACACTTCTAATCTTTCAATGTCATCACCTAGCTCTCTGCGCTGACGTGACTAACTGCTATTCTCGGTTTCACTGCTCTATTTGTATACATTTCCCATTCAGTCGCTGTTTTTGATAGACTAATGAAATAAAGCTGCACTGCACAAGCTTTCATTCCTACATAAATGAGTCAGGTTTAACAATTTGTGGCTTCTAGCTTTAACGGCTTTTACTATGTCGTAAAACTCTGGGTGGCCATGCTGTGTCAGCCTCGGGAACAAAGGTGAAAATCTCCCCACATCAATGATGCAAGAAAGTACCTGGTTTCCTGAAACGAACAAAATACGTTTTAATGAAGAGGCACTTTATTTTATTCTCAAGGGGAACTTCAGTGACTTGCTTTTAACAGGAAATAAATGGCAACTTTATTCAGTATTTTGTTATTATACTTACTTATACAGTATAATTTCTATGTCGTCTCATTGTGTGAAAAGGAAATTATACTCACTGATGGCTACATCTCTTGGATTTTCCACTACTAAATAATAATGCGTACTATTTAATAGTTGTTATAATCACAGTGTGGATAGGCTTGATGCAACAAGCCCTGAGTATTGCTAAAAATCTAGACATTCAGGGGCTTTAAGTAGGACATTGCTGGTCCACTTAAAGTTTCACTGTCCTCACAGAGTAGGGTTCCTGCACTCCAGACAGTCCCATGGTGGACAGGGATAGGGGCATTGCTTAAGGGTTACACTTGTTCAGTGGGACATAGGGGATAAGCCTGTTAAGGACTGTGTCAACTGACAGCATGTAGTGGTTAGATATCTAGTCAGTTAGTCACACACAATTGAAAATGATTGATTATGTGGTTAATGGGACTACAATTACAATTATGTAATTTAGCAGGCGCTTTAATTCAAAGCGACTTACATTGAGTACAATTAGGTATTAAAGAGCAGGTAGGTTTTTGGGCATCTTGCTCAATCCTGCTTACAGGTAGGCAAGGCAAGCTGAGGATAGAACCCATAACCTTATGTCTTGGAGTTGATGGCCCTAACTGCTACTATCCTGCCTTTTCTATTCCTTTTCTACATATAGATCAAAGTCAGACGCTATACAATGAGGCTCCACTGGCCCGTGGGTTCGTTTTCTTAAACCCGTCACCTACATATTTTCATGTCCCCTGACTGCCGGCCTTTTAATCCAACCGTGTCTGATGCCTTTGACCCAGTGACCCGTGCTGTCTGTCTGGAGAGAGTGTGTGTCAGTGGCTCTGGGCTAAATCAGCCTTTTGTCCACCCTCACAGGACAGGTCTCCCTGCCTGGCAGAGCGGAGGGCTGTAAGGCTTAGGTTAGGAAGGCCGGCCTATTGAGAAACTGAGAGCGTCGAGGCTGGAAGCAGCTGCCACTGAAACCGAGGACCACTGAGGTGGCAGTTCCTCATGCATTGCTGATTTCTGACAGACCATAAATCGAATTGCAAAGACTGCGAGAAGAAAGAGACTGTTTAAGGGGAGTGGGAAAGGCTTAAGTAGATTCCGTTCCTATTCACAGCAGCGGACCAGCAAGAAAGAAAAGGAGTAAAAAAGGTGGTAAAAGAGGCGCAACAGAAAAGAGTGAGACTGTGATCTGCAGATGCAGGTTTACCACAGCCTTTATCACATGATGTGGCTTTCCGCTGTAACACGTTTATTTGCAGCTACACAGGAAGGCAGGGCCACACAGTCTATTGAAGACCTGCTCAAGCAGGAATGTAATGGTGCTTTGAGGAGGACTTAACCATGCAGTGCAACATGAACGTCAATGGACTGGAGTGCCAGGGTGGCGAGGACAGTTACATTCTGGATAATACTCGAAAGAATAAAAGTCGACTGTGGTATCGGCGCTCGCTGAAGGGAAACGGTGACAGGCCCCATCAGAACACAGCGACCCTGCCTAGAGGCTGGAAACAGGTGAGACACAACCTGAAAATGATTAATTGCATATCAAAATAAGTGCTGTGCAACAGTGACTTATACATTTGTTGTTTAGATGTTATTTTTATATGGTTTCATCATTGGGTCCCAAGAGGCAATTTGCTGACTTGGTTTGCATAAGGCATCATGCATCAATAGCAAATACTTTAATCTTTTGAGTTATGTAACAGCTATAGGATCAAAATGTTTGAAAACAAACCCCACCACCTGCTAGTTGGCTACCTATCTATGTAGGTTTGGAAATAAAGTCATTATTCTGAAGAGGAGCTCTCAATTTGTCTCTTTTCAGACCAAACCAATCTGCACCAACTCTCTGGTAGACTACGCTGACCCACAGAGGTAAATACAATATGGATTTCCTTGAAACTTTAACAAAAAAAACACAGCTGATTAACAGTCATCTGGTATATTACAATCAAAAAATGTATCTATTAATCACACAGGGCCACTATTATACTGGAGAAACAAGACAATGAGACGTTTGGATTTGAAATTCAGGTAAGGCACTATGCTATGCAATGATAATATGTAATTCAATTGTGAATTCCTTACTTCTAATGATATTACTTGAGTGGTTAGGCTTCATTGATGGTGGGTAGTTTGTTACATCTAGATGTAATAAAGACACTTTTAGGGAAAATCGATTGTTCTGGTTGCTCTTGTGACAGTTGTGTGTGTTTTGTTGCAGACCTATGGTTTGCAGCTGAAAAACAGCTCAGCAGTGGAGATGTGCACATTTGTGTGCAAGGTGCAAAAGGACAGTGTGGCTGAGAACGCTGGCGTGACCGCTGGTGAGTGTACAGCCCACCTACACTATAGCTGTAGGTGTGGATGCTACATCCTCTCTGCATAACTTCCCAGCACTTAACAGTGACAGTTCACATGTGTGGTTACCCCTCTCTCCACCTCCATATAGCACAGCAGACATACACGCACACCACATCTATGCATCACGTGCACAAAAGCAACACAACAACCATAAACACCAATGTATGCACATTTTATAAAGGTGATAAAACTAGATTAATTGAACTAATGGAACTATATATGCCAAGCCCACTCACACATATAGAAAATAATGCTTACACACAAACAGAAAAAAACAATGCAATGTTATTCTGACTGTGCCTTTGTCTCCTGTACATTAGGTGATGTTATCATTACCATCAACGGGGTGAGCATTGAAGGATTGTCCCATCAGCATATAGTCAACCTGATTCGAGAATCCACCAACTTACTGAAGTGAGTAACTGTGATGATAACATCAAGCGGCCTCATTATAATGCAGGCACCACAGCTGACTGACCCACTTTAAGGAGACTCTGTTGTGAGAGCAGGTCAGTACGACTCAGAACTAACGAGTTCTTATCTTTTGACTATGCCAGGATGGAGACAGTCTGCGGGACTGTCGTGAAGCGCATTGAGCTGGAGAAGAAGATGAGCCTTCTCAAGGTACATGTCTATCATTTAATGCATCTTCACTGCAGCCGACAAACAGCTGCCACAAACCACGAGTTCTCTCAGTTGGCAGTCATATGCAACAGGCTGTATACTTTGATATACTTTATTGATAATAAAACGAATCCTGTACACTAAGTAATATTGGACACAGCTACATCCAGATACATGTCATCTTTGCAGGCCTTACAATCTAGTATCGTTTTACCATTTCATAGGTATTTGAAAACTTCATGTTTTGGAGCTGTCAGTTCTCAGCTCTGCCCCCTCTGACCAATGAATACACACTTTAAGATTTTTCAAAGTGTAACCTTGCATTTATTGTCCCTACAGCAAACACTACAAGAGAAATGGGTGGAGTTGCAAGCACTAACAGCACAGGAAAAAAGCCTGATGCGAGGTAAAGGGGTTTTGCCCAGCTGTCAAACCACAGCACTTCCTTTCTCACACCAGTCAGTTTTGTGAGATGTATGAATTTGATGTGTCCTGAAGTGTAAACCGTAACGGTGAAGTACACACATTGGGTTCCCCTGAAAAATAAAGTGATTGGTTGACATGTCATTGTAATGAAGTGTCTCACAGACCTGCAGAGATCAGCCACATCCGCTATGGTTAGAGACAGATTGTGATGATCTGGAAATCAATGGCGTTGAAAGGTGGCTGTCTGCACTGACATCTAAACTGTCCTATTCATCCCTAAGAGCAGGGGTTCTCAAAGGGTCGAAATATATATTTTTTGCTTTCATATTATTTTACACTATCAAACAAAGTATTTCTCTTGTGGGTTGTGGGTCAAAAAGTTTTGCGAACCACTGGCTTAAGATACTCCCCCCCCCCCCCCCTATGTTTTTAGATAACTGGAATGACAGCACCCTCAGGCCCTCCATAGAGTCGACAGACTCCCACACGGGCCGCGGGCAGCGCTTGTCCAGCGACAGCAGTTACAGGAGTGTGATGACTGAGGACAGTGACCAGGCCAGTGTGTTCGATGACCTGAGCTCTCTCAGCCCCTTCAGCGCAGCCAGCACCACAGACAACAGCTGCTTCTTCTCCAGAGATTTCCTACACCAGGAGGGCTCCAGGAGCTTGTCCACCGGCCATAATAACCCTCACCACAACATGAGCCGCATTCGCAGCTCCAGCGTGGCTGGTAGCAGCAGCTCCCTCTCGCCTACCTGGGAGGAAACCCGGGCCTCTACCTTGTTCGGTACCCTCCCCAGGAAAGCAAGGAGATCCAGTGTTCGCAAACATATTCTAAGATTAATCCCTGTTTTCAATCGATCCGTCGAAGAAGAAGAGCTGGGACAAAAAAATCAGGTCACAACACAGGAGGAGGCCGAGCCCTCTTAGAACTATAGTTAGTGCTTCAAAGATCCTGTGTGTCCTTGATACTGTAGAAGGTTCATGTGTACTCCGAAAAAGTCTGTAAAACAAAGAAGATAGGTCAAACATAATGAGCCTTTAGCTTTTGACATTTGACCTGATATCTGAAGGCGAGCTTGGTTCAGAGCCTGTGTTGCAGCCTAAGCCTGTGAAAGGGGGGACCTGACTGGTTATGGATAAAAAAATGTGATGAATGTAGCTTCTTCCTTAGCATAAAGTAACCACGAAAGGCTTTTGCTTTGCCATGATCGTGAAAATGATTAGCATTAACTAACACAACTGTTAAAACTGCTAAAATCTCTGTATCTCTAAACCAATAATGTTGTATATGAAGAAACTGTTCAAAGGCATCACTGACTAACTAACCTGCAAAGTTGTCACGTTTATTGTAAGTGCTCGGTTTTACCACACTAGCTGCTCAGTTCAAAACAGGATGTGGGTACCATAATGTCAGCTTTCATTTCTTAAACCATTATCAGAGTTTACACAATCTATTTTCTGTGTTTAGAAACCAAAAGCAACAGTTTTCCTTGTAGCATTAAGGTGTCGAAAGTAGAATGTTGTATTCAAAGTTTATAATGAAAAATGTTCTTTTATTTAAATAGTAGTTTTTACTGCAATTTCCTCTCATGTTGCTCATAGTAAGATTGTATTGAAATCCTTTGTATATAAGAGACAATGACATTTTACACAAATAAAAGTAAATACTGTTAAGACTTTTTGCTCTGATTGTTTTTATGAAGCTCTGTCCAGCAGATGGCGATGCACAGTCATTCCAAGGTTACAATTCCAGCTAGAAATGTTTAGATCACCTGAACCAAACAAACCAAAATATTACACTGCAATGTAATGGTGTGATGTGTGAGCCTATGATCTCCATAGGGGGAGGAGTAGAGAGGACTGCCCGCCGCTCTCCAGGCATCCAGGCACTCACAGACATGTGAGTGCCAAACATTTGTAACGTTGGTTTCAACAGACACAAATATGCCCCACAGGAATGCCCCTTAAACAGAATAAAAAGCTAGTAGCTTATGTGGTCAGATTTGGGGACAGATTTGAACAGGAAGCAGCACCTATTCTCTGTAATGACTAACTTCCTTGAATCCCTACTGCTGACAGCATCGCAAGGGACATAGGGTACGTATGTGTATGTGTGGGGTTTTTGCGTTAGTGAGTAAGCGAATGAATGCCAGGTAATCAACCAATCAACAGAACTGTTTCCTTAGAATTGATAAGCAATGTTTTTGACTAACTTACCGTCAGATAGAAGGCAAAGGGCTAATATTGACATTGTTTTTTATTATATTATATGATATTATTATATATTATTTATTATACTCTTGTTAAAAAACTCCTATTCAGAGACACAATTAAAGTTAAAATGTTTCACAGAGAACCACCCCAGCTAATTATGACATCACTTGAATCTCTTATATTAAGAGACAAACATTAACTGTTAAATCAGTAATTTTCGTTTGTTAGTTAACATTTAAAGATATTTATATCGTGTTTAAAACGTTCTTTGCTCACTATCTTGCGTTGAAACCTAAGAGAACATTAATATTGTGTGTCATAATATTAACATTGAGAAGGTGGTCACCCAAGACAGATTAAAGAACCAGTACAATCACTCTGTTTGTGGATGCCATTGCCACAGACACAAAGGCCCTTTAGAGGCCCCACAACAAAACCCTTGTTCTTCAGTGGCTCAACGCGTACACAGAATCGCATGGCACCCACAAACAGAGAGGTTGGACACGCGCCGTTAATTAAAATGCAGGGCGGCAATTTCTTCACTCTCTGGGGGGGACAAATGAGTATTTTTATTGGACACTTGGAAAGGTTGTCTTAAACACAAAGTGTGCTCAGATACAAGGATCAGCAAAAGCCCATTGAAAACCGCAAACATTGGAGCAAGCAACTTTTTAACAACATTAAAAGACAGACAGTGAGGATGGAAAATGATAACGCGTCACCGCTTAAGCATGTGGATATGGCGATAGATGAAGATGCTATGGTCTCTCAGGTTGCGGAGGTCATCCACGAGATCAATCTGGGTGTCCTTCACACCCCAGAGGAGGCTGTGGACATGGCTGCTTCTGCACCGGAGGAGGACGATGACTCCGTGTTCTATGACAACGAGGACCAGGAAATGAAAGAACGCTGTCATTTCTTTAGCAACATAGGCTTTGGGGATAGTGACTCTGGAGCTTTACACACACAGAAGAACGATACGGGGACATCCGATGAGGACCCAATAGGGGTACAAACAGATCCCCAAACACAATCCACAATCCAGCCACAGGGCCCATTAGGCATCATGGACCCAGGCCGTAATGTAGCCCCAGAGAAGTCAGAGACCAACCGTGGAGAATCTCTTGAATTACCTTACACACTAACACAGTTCCAAACACCATCAAAACAATGTACATCATCAGGGAAAGGTAAGAACTATGGCATTACAGAAGCAGGAACTGTGCTTAATTACTTATTGAATCAAGCAGTTGTAATTCAATATTTGTAATATCAGTATGTGTTGTTTGCTTTTTATGTGAACTTATTAATATGCAAGAAGAAAGGGCGCTATCATGTCCGCAGCAGATAGAATCACAGACACCTCAGATTGAACCCTCAGACGCCACTGAAGAGGACAAAGACAGTAGACGGATGGGGGAGGGAGAAGCCACAAACCAGACGTCAAGTGATGAACTTCAGATATCTGGTGAGAGCCAGGATGAGCAAGAATATGGAGAACTGCAGCAGCGCGATTACCCCGGGTCTCCTCAGGACTCCAGTAAGGGCTATGCCGCCGTGCCTCTTCCAAAAAAGTCTGATCAGAAAAAATCCTTTAACCACCACAGATCATCCAAATACAACACTGTTTCCTACCGCAAGATTCGCCGAGGCAATACGCGTCAGAAGGTAGAAGACTTTGAGTCTATGATAATGAACTTATAAGACCAGTTTCACTGCACATATCGCAAATATTCAGATGGTCCATAAAAGACGGAGTACAACTTAAGCATTAACACAATAACAATAAGTATGTTGGTGTGTATTTGTGTAATACGGTAAGTTATTGTGACTGAAAATGTACTTAACACATGCTTTGTAAAACAAGCTGTAACATACTGTAATGCAGTGAGTCCAAGCAAGATAATTACAGACTTCGATTGGAAGAATACAATTATTCTTTGTATATATTTAACAATAGGCCTAAATGGGCAATGAAATTTCAGAAATACCATATTTTGCATTTATTATAGAGTAGGGAACGTCTTGTTAGGTAAGGCACACATGGAATTCATAATAGACTGGAGGCCTTCCTAGCTAATATTATGACCAGAAGTTGGTTGTTTAAGAACCGTAGTGCTTTGGAACACTGGGAAAGTACATACGCAATGTAACCTTGAACATAGGAAGCCTATTTTACAAACTAAAATGAATCTCCAATATGTTCAGGGGACTAATACCCAACTGTGCTATTGTTAGCACCTGCATAGAGACTAAATCATATCTCTTGAAGTAGCATTTAGCATCTGCTAAATGGTGTAAATGTATATGGCTGGCATATAATACACAATGTGAAATAAAATACATTAAGCCCATGACTTCATCTTTATTTGTACTTAATACATTTGCACAGTGGAATGATTGTTAGGAATAAAAAAAAATTATTAAATCATTTATTGGAAATCATACCACCATACCAAGAGACAACATAGACACCAAACAAACCTAAAAATGAGAGAAATTACATCTGCAGAGGGAAATGTGTCTACATAAGACAAGTATTAACATTTAAAAAAAAGCTTTTGACACACTGCAAGCATTGTAAATGTACCCCCAAATCATTCCAAAATTGAATATAGTGAGAAATATAAATGTATATTTCAATGAGTCTGGGAGGTTGCACTGGAAGATTTCACATAATAAACATATCTAATATTGAGTGTTTTTCTTTGGATGTCATCTCACATAGCTGTAACATAACAGATAATTGTTATACCATGACATTAAATAGTCTGAACTCTACTGAAAACTTTCAGCTGGGTAGGTCAGTGAGTGCCGACAGAAATTTAAGGCCCGTGTTCAGTAACTCTTGTTCCGATTGGCTGAAGGTGGTCCAATCGCCTGGTTATAATTTGATACCTATTTGCACTGCCATCATGACCACTGACTTTGAATGAACAGTTTCCAGACTGATATGCAGAGAAAGCTCCAGGACTTCTTGGAGCTTTCTCTGCGCTGACCCTACTAATAGAGTCGTTCTCTACAAAAAAGGGAACATTGCACAACCTCTACAGCAGCATAGCGTTAGCACCAAACGTTTTCCAATAGTTCTATACTGATGTTGTTCCTCACACAGTACTGTAGTTTAAGGCAATGAGCTGAGTGCATATTAGCGTCTTCACTTGGCATAGTAGTGTGTGAACTGCCACTGCTGGAAGGCATTGTTGGGTTCACACTCGTTGAGATGGATGAAAATGCCTTGACGGCCACCTTCTAGGCACACGTGATAGGGACTGGACTCTGCAAAGAGGTGTTCTCCCTTGGGTAAAGCAAATCACAAGATTTAATTTAATGTACAGCGTTATCCTGAAACATGAAACCAAAAGGTGCCCAATATTTAACTGGCATTAATAGCATTTTGATTAGAGCTAAATTGTACACATTCACTTAAAATGGTAGTTGGGTGTGTTATATGGCTGCCAGAGGCAAGGTTGAGCTAATGCAGACCCTTGTTAACACAGACAGTACACTGGTCATGTGCATGTGAGTGTGTGTATTTTGTCCAATTCACATTATAAAACAATGATGGTGCTACTTCTGGTGAAAGCAGAAGTTGAGACCTGCTCAGACTCAACCAAAGAATTTTGTGGTAATTGAAGGCAAAATTTGGATTCTACTGAATTACTTTGCATACACAGATGTTTGAATACGCTGCTCAAAATGGAGGTTGTGAAATCAAATGCTAATTGATACTAGATATTACATACTACACTTTAAATACGAACTTATAGAGATTGTGGAATTTCTTAATGACAGAGTTGAGCACTGAAACACAATCAGTTGAAATAACAATGCAACACCCAAAACAAACGTACCAGGGCTGAATTGGATGCCTTGTGGAACCAGCGATGGCTGGGCTTGGCTTTATCACACAGTTCAAGAGCCAGATCTGTGTCCTGGGAAACGACGCATAAATCTTTCTGGCGAATGTGCCTCAGCCAGGTATAATTAAAATGCTGACTCTGAATGTTGGAGAAAGAGAGAGAAGAGTTAGTGACAGGCATGTAATAAGGCTTCAAGAAATCTATAGGTTTTTCAAGTAAGGCTTAGGGCAGCTGCTTCAAATCAAGCAAGACCCTATCAAGCAAGACCCTTTAAACTTTATCCTCATTTGTCTAGGCTTAGGTCCTATTTTAGATTCTAACAATTAGAAAATGCTTCTAATATTTTGGTAGTATTGGTGTCGTTAGTGATTGGCTTTGACCTGCTATCTAGTGTTATTGCATGCATTATATACAAAAAAACGAAGTAAAGTAAGATATGTACCTTCTTGCTCAGATCACATATCTCAAAAGAAAGAGTTCTGTTCTGCAAAGCAAGACATTTTCTTAAACCACGATTGAAGACCTAAAAAACAAAGGTATTTTTGTTTTTGTCACACATCAACAAAACACAGCTGGAAAAGCACAAGTGAAAGCACTCATTCGGTGTGCCACATGGCAGCAGTAAAGCCTTGTTTTCCCATCTCTGCTCCTGAAATTAATTCTGACAGCAAGTAGTCACAGGCTTTAAGAGACAGCTATTTCTTGTTCAACAGAAGCACAGTCACACTCTCTGTGTGGCTCAACAGACAACAATAGCGTCTCAAAAAGTGTACAATTGTTATTCTTTTTAGAAGAGGTTTTAAGGAAATTCTAACATTGTTTTTGACATAGGTAGAATTTATAAATTAGTTTAAAAATATAAATAAAAAATTATTTAGCACATGTAAGCCTGCCCTGTATTGTGTGAACATGTACATTAAAAAGCGGTAGTAGTAGTAGTGTGTATTCATTGGCCAGATGAGGCGTAGAGCTTCAAATGATCCGTTGTCACTTAAGTTGGATATAGAGCTGACTTCGCCTCACGTACATGTTCAGGTAGGTGGGTCAAATTAGCGTCAGGAAAGGAGAATGCAATTACACTTTCCTATGCATCTACAGTGGCTATAAGAGGAAACAGAAAAACTAACCTGGCAAGTCACGTCAAAACTACATTTTGTACTCTATATGGAAATTAATTTGTTGTAGCAAACATCCAATCCACATACCAGGCCTTCAGCTTTGACTAAGGGAGCATCCATATCTGGATAGACATTATCCAGGTACCACTTGAAGCTTTTGCAGTCAAGACTCTTTCTCAGTTCAATCTGCTCGGTGAGGTTGCCAATGTCAATGACAGTCCTGTCCAGCAGGTGTTGGTAGCCGTGGCCATAGAAAATATCCTTGTACTCGTCGAGCCACACTTCAGCGACACGGGCCAGGTTGCGCTCCACCGTCTTCTGCCTGTCCTTGGGGAATGTGTAAGGGTTCTTCCCGCGGAAAATGTGTCCCACCCTAGAGCAGGGAATAATCTCAATTTCCCCACCACACATCCAGATCTGTCCAAAACACAAAGAATCATTTATTAGTCATTAAATGATCAGCAAGGTCCGCAAACAAGCATCCAATCCATATTTACGCAACTATTTTACCTTGAAGGAAATTTCCATGTTCTCTCCACCCCATACATCTAGTCCACGATCGTAGGTACCTAGTTCATAAAAGTACTTCTTGTCTATAGAAAAAAGGCCACCAGCCATAACTGGACACCTGCAAGGTCAAAACAAAGTCACTGAAACAAGAGGGATAAAATTAAATTTATTATAAGGCCTTTATTGAGAAGACCAGTTGCACTTGAAGGAAAATCAATGCGACCGTGGTCATATTCAACATTAAAGTGCATTTATTGCGTAATGGGAAATTGGGAATGGAAAATTGTGTATTGTGTAATACCTTATGGGATCTGAGACAGTCATGTTATTCTTCTTAATGTATTCCCCTGTTAATGTCCTCCAGCCAAACACCAAAGGCCATTTGAAAATACCTCTTTGGAAGTTGTCAACCATCACGTAACTGAAAAAATAATCCCAAAAGGAGAGAGTCATTAAATGAACCTCCTCAATAAACATTTGTATTACTTCCTAAAACAAACTTGTTGCTTTACACAATGTATTCATCTTTTCAGTCACCTCATATCCTTATCATTGATGACTTCAATGACTGGACAGGCGACTTTCTTCCTATCCAGGTATACCCTCTCCAGCAGTGGTTCCAGCCAGCCCACATTACATTCAATGTGGGAGTCAAGAAATGTCAGAACCTCGCCTAAGAGGAAAGCAAACAAACTGTTGCAGTCAAACAAGCCACTACATTTACATACCCGGATATAAGTCTATTTACTTGTGATATATATAT
>JAODLI010037690.1:0-18411 GCA_027575585.1 Percopsis omiscomaycus | reverse complement strand
CTCTACGCACGTTGCCCTAATGCTGCGGTGACCCGCACATGACTCGTTGTGAGCATGCATCAACATCAATGTCTCCTCGTTAAAGGGGGCAGTCGTGGTGAGGTTCAGACAGTTCATAAAACATTGTTTAGAGAGAAAGAGATGAAAAGTAAGGATGAGGATGTGGAAATATATTTCATAATTAATTATAGGCTCATGGCAATATTAAACTGTATGCTTAGAAGGAACAAAAAATGCATTGCCAATGAATATTAGGTTAGAAAATACAACATTTGCTTGATTTAACGTGACGTCCTGTATTAACCACGCCCCACTTCCGGCCCTCTATCCGAATACAAATACAGAGACATTTTGGTGGTTGAACAGATACTACACTTCTCTGTACACTTCTACTTGTTAATAAGTTAGGGTTAGAACCATAACACAAACAGAAACACATACAAGGAACATGAAATAGCACTTTTAACTTTATATATTTTTGAGGTAAGTGAAGAAAGAGAAAAAGAGATAAACAAAAATAAATTAAATGTACGTTTCCAAAATAACTGAAATAAAATAAAATGTTGTTTTTTCTTATTTGTCTGGTCTCTGCTAATCCCTACAAGATGCCAATAGTGAATTCAAGGCCTGTCCCGTGTTGTCCCCAAGGTTATTTCACTCCACAGGTTGCTAAATAAAACAAACATGAAAACTTAAACTAAAAATTGCATATTATGAACCATCCGTTCATAATATGCCATTCAGATTATTAAAAAGGCATTTTTTGTAGTAAAGGCTTGCTGACTTCATGCCATTAAGACCCATTGTGAGAGATACCTTTTCAACTCCACATTCCAGTCATTGAGTAGACAACACATGTATCTTAAAACATCATAAACAATTACTATTCAAAGACATCAACAGTTATATTCCTGTTGCTCTAGGAACCAGCCACTTGCTCCAATGTCCAGTTTGAGCTGTTCCATAACCCAGGGGTCCTTTTCTGCTCCCTCAATAAATTCCTCCAAAGAAATTTGACCTTAATAAATCAAAATAGGAATGGATTAATATCCACACCATTATAGTGACAGATTATTTCTATAATTTCCACATTGGTTAATTTTCAATTATTGTTATATTATTATTATTATTATTATTATATTATTATATGTTGAACTAACCATCTTTATTCTTGTCCACTAGTTCAAATATTCTTTCACAGATATCGTCAATGTTCTGTTCGGCAGTTGAATCATTGGGCTTCCTTAACTGGGAGATAATCTGCAAAGCAAGAAAAAGTATAAATTGAAAATAAGAAAAGAAAAATAAGAAAAAGATGGAAAGTTTCAAGTTACAGAAAATAATACATTCTTTTGTGAAGGTCTTCACTTCTACATGGGGAGAAGTAAATGTTTCCATATACGGTAAAAACATGTCCACAATATTATGCAGAGAATGAGAATGCTAGAGAATGCTAGAGAATGCTAGAGAATGCCAAAAAGAAATAAAAGAAATAAATAAATTTTAGACAGTGAATGCATTTAAATGATTTTGAATCTAAATTAAGCTTGGGAATATTTACCAATTATTTTTCCACAGGGATATAAAACTTTAGTTAAACCTCTTAACTCGATAGGGAATTTGGAGTTACATTACCTTGGTGCAACCATTCTCATCTTGCAAGCACCATAGTTTTTGTAACTTTGTCAAATGTGGAAATGTTAAATTATTAATCGTTTAAAGATAGAGGTGGTGCAAATAGTTATCAATCAATGTGATTATAGCAAGCTACTCTCTTCAAAACAACAAATGTAATGCTGATGTAATGCTGAAACATAGGCACTTAATGCTGTCAACATCAAATAAACTACTCAACTGCCTGCTGAGCACTTTGTAGCAACAAAATGTTGCTACAATTTTGCGCAGCCAAGAAACACATTCACTCTTTTATTAACACATTATGTTATTGATGCCATATTTTCTATGTTTGATTTTAGCCTAATAATAATGGCAAAATTGATACTTACTTGGACAACATGCTTCACTTCTGTTGTATCGAGGCGACCATTTCCATCCCTGTCATATACTTTAAAAGACCACCTCAGTTTGTCCTCTAGCTTTCCACGTAGGAGAAGGTGTAGTGCTGCCACATACTCCATAAAGTCTAATTTATTGTCCTAAGAGGAAATATGAAGACATGCATAAATACATCAGACAGACTAACTAATATGATAGTTTGATTGAATGAGTGATGGGCTGAAAGACAGACAGATATATTTAAAGATATAGAGACATTTAGATAGACTAACAAAACTATAAATGTTACAATACCTGATTTGTATCAAAAGATCGAAACACATTATCCATATAAGCAGATTCTTCCTCTGATGAATCTTTGGTGACCCCAAAGATTTTCTTGAACTCATGTAAATGTAAGTTTCCACTTGGACATTCACTAGCAAACTTTCGGTAGAGTTTCTGAATATTCTGTAGAGTCACTTCCTGAGCTTTATTACTCTGAGACTGACCCATAATTTAAACAAAGTCCCACAAAAATATGAATCCAAAGATGAAGAAAATAGCCTGTGAAATCAACACGTGGTACTGTTATCAAGAGATCCTTTAGAGACCCAAGGATATTCATGCCAGCCTTCGTGATGTACTGCATGTATCCAAGGTTATACCTGTGCCATCAGAGCTTGTAGTTAACCCTGTGTTAGCTATTTCTAGACAGTTGCAAGGCAAATCCAATTGCCTCTTCAATCTTCTTCAAATCCTATTGACCAGCTATGTTCTTTACAATTATTTTATTTCCAATAAATAAGTACTTTTATTCAAAAATATATTTTAGTTTGTATCAACAAAACAAACAAGAAAAACGTATTTACAGTGCAGGTTGTTTACATCGTTGACTGTAAAGATGGGAGGAATTCCCCTGATGACAGGAGGATTTCCCCTGATGACAGGCTACAACTAAGCTCTCAGGGGGATTATGTTTCTCAACTGGTGGGTCTTCACCCAATAGTCGGTCATGAGCTGGTGTGGAGCGAGTTGGGGACGTGTGCTTCGGCTCCGTCAAAAAGTCTGAACTAATTGTTTTGTGAAATAAATCACAATGGTTATTGAATGAAATTATTTTTGGGTTGTGACTTAATTACAAGGACACATGTGGGTCCTGAGTTTAGATCAGTTGAGATCCACTATTATAGACGGATGATGTCAAACACCAGTCTGAAATTGTTGATAGTAAACCTCTTGATTCACCAATGTCTGCAGTCATGTCAGGTTTCCCAAACCTCACAGATTTATTTTAATGTAAAACTCTGTTTTGTAAGTCCTCAAAACGAACATGGGGGAACATTCCAAATCCAGCTGAACATGTCTCCCACACAACCTCTGTTAGATGGTCTACTTATGTGGCTTTCTATTGCACAAATATACTGTTGGAACCAAACCCTAACGCAGGACAAAGGAGACTGCTTTCTCAGTTCAAAAAAAGGTACATTACTGAAGACACCAAGGCATTTAACAAAGTGATCAGTACACATCATGGAACATAAAGTTTAAGACTCAGCAAGAACTCAACCAAAAAACACAACTTATATAATGGCAGACACAGGTGACATCAATTAGAAATTAAACTCCAAAAGGAAAGACAAATAATACTACTGCCATCTACTGGGCTGTGGGTGCCCCAGCAGGGGTTCTTACACATAAATAGTGTACACTAATTACTCCTGACAAACTGAATAACAACCAAGATACATTAGGAGATAATGCCTAAGGCAGGATAGTTTGGGTTAGGGTGGTCCACTCCTAGCTGAAAGGTGATGGGTTTGATCCGCAACAAGCCCGACCTACCTGTAAGCATCCTTGAGCAACCCCTACCTGCTCCTTAATACTTGTAATTGCTCAAAGTCTCTTTTATAAAAGTGTTTGCTAAAATAAAAAATAAAACTCTGGGAAATAAACTTACAAATGTGTCTTTGTGAATTGTATTTAATGATTTCAGCAAACAATGGACTGCATGACTTCCTGTTTGAGGACTGCATCGAGTCGCATAATCTTGGTAAGTATTTGTTGTCAGAGTTTAATTGTTGAGCGATTCTGATGTGCATACCCAGTGCTAGACCGAAATGTATGTTACAGAGGAAGAAACACAAATACTGGGGCATCAGTTCTGCTCTGATTGGAATAAACCTAATTTGCTGTTATCATTGTCCGTCATACAATACCTGCATTTTTGCCTTTGTGACAATACAATAACAAAGATTTACTTTTACAGTTGAGAGCACTCTTATAATATGTCAACAGTATTCCGAATATTAAAAAGGTTTTGGTAAGTTCATAGGATATTTAGAGAAGCCATATCCCATAAAAATAGTTGACATTGAATAATGATTATATTTGATCAAATTCATTTTCAACACATAAAGGTGATTGAACGATATATACTGACAAACCAATATACTTTGTGGTAATATTATATTCTCTTTAGACTCTGGTGAATGAAGCCTCATTAACTGGGATGGTAGTTTAATTGTAACAGTGGTTTCAACCACAAGGCTTATTGCTTCCATGCAAAATGCCAAAATCCTATGCATGCTAGCACATTTACCATATGTATGTTTTGTTTATACTAAGTGGAGCTATGTTTGTATAAACAAAACATACATACAGTACATTTGGTAATTTTCAAATATAATTTCAAATATTTCCTGAGACAAAGATTGCCAGCCCTAGCCACAAAGGCCTTTGACCAGCACAGCTGACCTCAATGTAAAAGTGCACACTCCCAATGCCAGCTCATCCCTAAAGCCAACACAGCCAACAAAAAAGATGCAGGCAAACCTTCCAGACCCGAGGCCGTTGTTGTGTGTCATAACACATCACTGAAGTCTGCGAGTGACAGACCAAAGCCCGTGGATGGAGAACCCAATGAATGAAGGTTCAAGGTTGTTTCGCAAAATTCTGGATGACCAAGCCTGTGGCGTTGACATTTAACTTGAGCATGTTCATAACCCATTCATCCTTTTGAGCGTCTTCCATGAATTCAGTCAATTATATCTGGCCTGCAATGCCATAATAATAATAATAGGCTTCCAAAACTCTAAACTTATTTCCTAGAAATTAATGCAATTTTTTGTGTTTTTTTAATTACACTACTTAAATTAACATATTACAAGCACACATAAAGCATATATCTGCATTTTGTACTTTATTTCCTTTAATTTATACCTGTCCCTCAATATCCCTGTCATGGCCAACACACTGTGCATAATGCACTGTAATAAATGTTTTCAACATAAAGTTTACATGGATGTCAAGAATATATGCTGTCTAGATGTCCAGAAAAGTAAGAAACATTTATTTTCATTCTTTGTGTTTGGCGTGTACACTTATTACGTGTCATCACCAAATCAGTTGTATTTTTGTGCACATAGAGAATTTTGATAATGTTATACCTCTTTTATACTTCATTTGGTGTACATAACATGTAGGCTAGTTGGCAAGCTAGAACTAGCTAGTCATACATGAGGCTATTTTTTCATAGTGGTGAGAACACCACATTAATTGAGAACTTAAATCTTTCAGATTTTATCTTGAATATCTTAGCAATGTAGGATGTACTCAAAAAAACTCACTTGATTAAAATTAATAGAATATATACTATTTATTATCATAAATTTATATTCCAGGTCACAGTAAAATGTAACAAAAACATGAACATGACCTTGGTCTGGACTTTCAGGTGTGAAAACGCCCCGAGTGGCAGAAGTATAAAAGGGAAGGCAGGGATCAAAACTACAACAGGCAATCGGTAACTGGAAGGAATGAGGAACCGTACAACAGAACACGGGAGACTAAAAACACAAGAAAACCAGCAATGAACTAACAGAAACATCGAGAAATGTAATACAGGGGAGCACAGGTGAAAAGAACTATCAACATTAACAACACAAAGCAATAGGGGAGACAGAAAACCAAGACTTGCACAACAGACACATGAAACAAAGAAAACATGGACTGGAGCTACATAACATGGAATCCAGGGAAAACATGGACAGGAACAAGGCTAAATTGGCGGGAAACTGCAAGGCGCAGTTCCTGAGTTGTTACAGCGTGTAGCAGCAACGGACTGGACTGCTGTTGTCACTTCAGAAGTGTGCACTCCTCCTTCTCTGCTCCAGAACCCATCCATACGGGTTCATGTCCAGGTTCAACATGTTCAACACCCAGGGGTCTTGCTGTGCACCTTTAATGAACTCATCCATGTTAATATGACCTGCGAAGGAAAAACAGCCCAAACTGCTTTCATCTTGTCTCCATAATTTGATACATTATGATAGATTTTGTTTTGAAAGTTAATTAATGCTTACCATCACCATCAGTGTCCACAGCACATAATATCCGATCAACAACCTCATCTAGTGTAAGATAGTTTTCATCCATTTCCTTCTTTGTGCCTTTTTTTATCCGATAAATGCTCTATGAGTAAAAAGGCACTTGTTATTTAGTTTCATGTAGGCTATGTTTATGTAAAGTTGTGTTTTAATTTTATTTACTACACATAATTATTATTTACCTCTAAAATCACATGTAATATATAATTTCATTTGCACAGGTTTGTGTCACTCAAACAATCAAATGATTAATAATGTTCCTGGAACCTTTTCAACAATAACATCAACCACAACAACATTAATAATACATTGTTGCTCTTTTATCTTATAAAATACCAATTTTTTTTAGAAAGTCTAAAACCAGTGATCCATTAATTAATTAATTATTTCGTATTTGTTTTGCAGAATGATAGCTTCCCATTTATCCCCCATAAGGAACATTACCTAAAAGTGTATTCTAAGCCCCAGCCTCGTGTGCGGCAAGGCGTTTCTTGCTCTCTCTCGCCCGTCCGCTCGCCCTCGGGCTTTTGCTGGTTGTCTGTGTAGGTGTGTGTGTATGTGTGTGTCAGTGTGTGGCGCGCAGGAAGTTTAAATACAGGTGCTGTCCAGCCGTGGCTCATGCCAGAGGTTCATTAACTACACGACCTACGTTAGTCTCCCCCAGCAATCGTAAGAAGCTTGTTTTTTCCCCCCAGTTTTTCCACGCGTCTCTAACCCCTCTGTTTCCATCTCTCTGTAGTGCTCCGTTTCTCCTCCTGGGTTTGTCTTTCATCTCTCCACGCCTCTCCGGGTCTTCGTCTCATCCTGTCTGCTCGTTTGGTGCAGACCGTCTTGCTGCCCTGCCCCTCCCGGAACCGTCGCCCTGTCTGGATATTCTGGTATGGACTGTTCCCGGTTCCCTGGATCTTCTCTCGCCTGGCCCCGACGGTACTGTGCCTGGAGGATTGCCTTCTCCGGTGATGACCCTTGCCTGCCTAATCACTCTGCTCTCCTGAACTCGGAATAAAACTGTTAAAAGTGCTCCTGTGTGGTGCGTTGTGTGTCTGCTATTGAGTTCGGCTCACGGCCCTGACAATTGACTAAATAACTATTTATGTTCTATCTTTATCTAAGGCATGCACGACTTGTTTTGCTGATGACTCATTTATGGGCTTACATCAATTATGGACCGCAGTTCATTCCTGTCCACATAGCCGTTGCTGTCTTTGTCATACACTTTAAATGACCACCTCAGCTTGTGCTCCAAGTCTCCCCGGAAAACCAGATTGAGTGCTGCCACAAACTCAAGGAAGTCAATGGTATTATCCTGCAAATGCAGATAAATTAAAAGTACATTTAAAAAAAGTTTATCTCATTTCATGTATTTGGTAATTTTCAAGAACTATTATCTTAGTTTCTTACCCCATTTCTGTCAAAAGCTCGAAACATGGACTCTACATAATCCGAAATTTCCCCTGTTGGGTTGACACCAAAAAAGCGCTTAAACTCATGAAGAAACAATACTCCACTTGGGCACTCCACGACAAACTTTTTGTACATATCCTGCAGTGCTTTCACATCAATTTCTTCATCGTTCTTCTCTGTTTGTTGCGTCTGCCCCATTGCTGATTAAAAATTTAAAAAGTAATGTCCATCGTTCTGTATCAGTGGTGCATTTCTTGTGAAATCAAGGGGCAGGGCCATCTATCTTATACTATGAGCTGCTGTATATACTGCTGAGTTTTTTTGTGAGGTTCCTTGTGTAGCAGGTGATTAGCAGTGCCGGGATTACCCTGGACTTAAGTTGGTGGGGTTTCCACTCTCTGACTTAAGAATCACAGCTAAATAGTACCAGACAGAGAATAACACAACAGTAGGGCATGGAGTAGCTGCTGTCATGCCAGGCTGTTAAATAGCCATGATACGATATAATGGAGGCCTGATTAATGCATTATAGGATCATCACACTCTTTTTAAATGATAGAATATTAACTTTTCATTGCTATTAGTATTGTAATTGGTCTTCCCAACACATTTCAGTACATCCGTACACTGGTGGTACCGTAACAGAAATGCTGTTTTCTGCCTACCTCAGAGTTTCCCTTAAAGGACAGGGACCATCCATAAAAGGGAACGGTTTATACAAGTGGATGACCTTAGTAAATAAACATGTGTGACAGGTTGACAGTAAATGATATAGAGCGGTGCTGCTGTAAAGACATGTTAGAAATTGATCCAAATTCTCTAAGATACTCGGTTTCTCCAATTTAGCCTTGTGTCTTTGTATCGTGAGAAGAGACTCAAATGTCAACAGATAGAGCGATGCCTTCTTCAAATATATAAGTATTTTAATCATATTTCCAGGAAATAGCATATCATAAAAGGTTGTGTTACATTACATTTTTTAAATATATTATTGGAATATATGAATGGTCCTGTTTTGACAGGCTTATAATACAGTATGTGCCAAGCTCAGTGACCAATGCATACAGCATATTAAACTGAGAGAATAACATAAAGTTACATAACAGGTCCAACAGGTTTTATGGCCATGGCTCATACTATGTCTATCCTCAATTAGTTTCAATGTTTTTTTCCAGGACAGATCCCTGGCTAAAGCTAAGAAGCTCTAGCCTTGCTAATTTGGAATTGGTGTATCAATCTCTTTTAATTAGATTGCATTTGTTCCCAGGCTAATGAAGTAGACAATACAGACCCAAATCCTTTAAAAGTTAGGCATGGTGAGTTATTCACTGATTGAAATCACAATAATTTACACTCCAGCCAGTTACCATTTTCTTCCATCTATGGCCAGACCACAATACCAACTTATTTGTTTTTGTGACAGGCACACAACTCTTTAAAAAATCCTTAAATCAACAGTACGCGGTGCCGTGGATCTGGACAGCTGAAAGGTGTATTATTGGTCGCAATGAGTGATTGGTTATTACAATTAAAATTACAATTTGGTCATTTAGCAGACGCTTTTATCCAAAACGTTATGATTTTAAAACAAATAACACAACGTATATAGCTGGTTGAGGGAATTTCAAGAGTGTGCAAAGTTGTCATCAAGGCAAAGGGTTGCTACTTTGAAGAAAATAAAATATGTTTGTGGTTACTAAATAATTCAATAGGTGTTTTTTCATAGTTTTGATTTTCAATTCATTACTCATTAGTCTACAGTGCAGAAAATAGTAAGAATTAAGAAAAACCCTTTAATGTAGTGTCTAAACTTTTTACAGGTACTCTACTGTACAATAGAATAGCGTGAAATATAAGCATACTGTCAAAGAAAGACAGGGGCGTCAGTGCGTCAGTGAACTAGTTGCAGACTGTCACAGGATGGGAGTTGACATTGTCCCAGATAATGATCTTGCAGGGCTGCCCTGATTCCTTCTACTCCTGTTCAAACAGGGCATCCCAAAAACCATCAAACAACAGTAAACTATCATCTGTGATATAATAGCTCATGATACAGGAGCAAGGGCAACTGATGGCTGCATAAAGAGTAATAGACCAACAAGCAATCATATTTGGAATCAGTAGCTACTCTTGCCTGTTCTCTTCTTCTTCTTCTGAGCTTCTGAGCTTTTTCCTTGTTGTTCCACTGTTATTAAATACATATGAACTCCAAGTGAGTGCTCAAGTGTCCCTATTTATTCAACTCTTTATTGACTTCACAATTATGATTTGGATTTTGACTGTTTGCATTACGGTATGAGGACACTGTATTGACACTGTGCCCTTTATAATTAGGCTTGTAGGGTTTTTTGGTGGAAAACTGGGAGTAATGCTTATTGTCTGTAGGAATTCTAAAGACTAATTACCTTGAGGTGATTTGTTCAAACATTTTCAGTGTGTAAGCAGGTGCAGGTGTGAAAAGAAAACACTGGTAAATATCCCAGCTTTTTTTTTTTTTTGGCGTCCTCCACTAGGTGGAGACAAGACATCACAGCAACGCCAATGTTCTTGTAACACATCCCTGAGGTGGAAGGTGTCCCCACTGAATTGGTGATGAATGGGTATGTATAAGTAACAGCCTCTGTCCCCAACAATTGCAGGGGAAATATATTGAAATCATATTGTTAATGTCATAGTGCTAGGATTGTAATGTAATAAACTGTATGAACTTTAGAGCAAAAGCTAGAGATCGAGAGGAGTCAGGGTCACCCCGCTGGATAATAATCCTGTATGTAAGTGCGCCTCTTGCTACCACCTATTTTAAACACCTCAGCGTTTGAGCGTAGATTCCCAGCATACTTTGGCCAGGTATGATCTTGCCTTCCCTGGAGTGCAGCTATTTTTGACTCCCGGCTGGCTTTTAAAGCATTGCAGGGAGGTTGGAAAAGGTTCCTCCTCATAGAATTGTGATGGTACAATTTTGTGGTACACATAAGAGCCTCTTTCACAAATATTTTAGAAAATGGTGAAACACAGACCTCAGCTAGTCCGTTTTATACATGGCAAAAAACACTGTGCCAAAAGTAAGCAAATAATCTAAACAATTCTTTCATTCCATGAAACAACAAAATTGGTCTTATTTTGAAACACAATAAGATGTTAGCATATACTTGGATTCATAAAGTTTGCTCAAGGCATATATGAGGAATTAGATGAATTCAATGTTGCCAATTTAACATAGACAGTAATCAACAAAGCTTCCCAGCAGCTAATCAATGCTAATAGCTGTACCGCTGCTGATGTTGTTGTGGGAGTAGCTGTTACTGTAGGAGAGGAAGACTGCAGAAATGAATTGCCTTGTACACTTCTCCGTGGAATGGTGACTGAACGTTTCAGTTGCCCTGACAGCATGCCATGGAGATGGTCGAGATGGTTGCACTAAATGTCAAATACTTTTGCTGCCCCTTTCTTTCCACCCTATCTCCATTGTCCTGCGCCCAGGTACAGCTCTGGCTTTTCACATCAGCTTGTTCATTATGAGATACACAACAGCAATGAAAAGACACATGCCACCAACGGGCATATGGAGCATGCAAAACACACCAGACCTATTAGTTACACGTAGAGTGATAACTGTCTGATGGCCTATTGGATGGTTCGTATGATGTACTGTGTAGTCATTGTCTGAATAAAATGGGAAAATAAAGTAATATCAAAATGTCATTTTATTTTATGTTTTCACATAATGCACACAAAGCCTTCGCGTATAAGTCAAACTGAAAGCTATTTATATGTCCGCTTTAGAACTGTGGGGCATTTTCCCATCTGGCTGGACAGATGTTCCTGCGGGCTGTTTTAGCTTTACTCCATCATACAGTTAGAATATTGTTCATTTGGTTTATTTTATCATCCGTTTGGCCATGCCACAATACACAACGGCACGGAAAGAAGTTAGTTATTGTGAAGCTTGTCTACCTTTACAATTACAATGAGGGCATTTAGCAGACACTTTTATCCAAAGTGTCTTACAATTAAATGCTGCTATTACATGGAGCAGATAGTGGTTAGGAATCTTGCTCAAGGATGATGCTTACAGGTAGGCCAACTCTGGGACTTGAACCCACAACCTTTCAAATGATTGTCCAACACCTAGACCACTAGACTATCCTGCCCCCTCTACCTCTGGTTTAATGTCCTCTGGTTTAATGTAGCCTATTATAGTCCCATACAATTCCCACTGGACAGTTTAATGTGCCAGATACGTGCACTAGTTTAGTGCTCTATAGGTATCTTACTTGATATGAAAGCTTAAAATATTTTAAAAATGAATGACTATCATTAGCTGACTACATTTAACATCAGTAAAAATGTCACTAAAAATTATTACTTCACAAAAGTACCGCAATGCCCTGCTTTAATTTAACACAGGTACAGTAACTCATATTTGCGTTGCTCAAAGACACAATGGCCAGTTAAAACAGAACTTTATTCATTACAATGTAAAAAAAACGGAAATTCAGCACGGTTACATTTACATTACACTAGCGGCTACTGTAATGTAAATGTAACTGTGCTAAATTTCAGCACAGAGACACAGACACACACACACACACACACACACACGTACAAACACCTACCACATTCTGTAGTCGGCAGAGGAGTGGCATGTATCATAAGCAGCCATTGATTTTTAATTCCTCTCTGAAAAACGTCCTGTCAACACTTGGCCTCAATGCTGGCTTATTGCTTATTTGTTGTCACACTTGGGCTCTGTGGTGCCAGGGCCTATCCTGCCCCCTGACCTCCTTATCACTACACTGGAACGGGAGAATCCTCACCTAACTACATGTGACCCTCAATATTGATTACAGGTCACATATATTTAGTGTGTGCGTGTGCACATATACACACATGCATGCGCACATACTCCCACAGTACAGCCGGGGTCGCTCAAGGAGAGAGAGTTCTCTTAAACAGAGGTTTATTGGTCCTTCCCCCTTTCTATCTAACCTCCATTACTCAATGCAATGAACAGTAGACAGCGTCGGAACGCATGACATTGAACAATACACTAAGTGACTCTGAAATAATATTGAAAAAGCAGCAGTAAGTTAACATGAATACCTATCTAATCCACTACAACTGACAAAAACACACACAGTGTTTAATTGGTGGAGGTCAGAACTAAAAGTAAGTGTGTGTGTGTGTCTGTGTGTAGCCATTCTGCGTGAAGGATGTGTCATGGGGTTAAGACACATAGCTATGTTAAAAAGGATAGGACGTTTGGAGGCATGGGGGCAAAGCTACTGACAAAACGTTTACCAGGGAAGAAACACAAATCGAACTCAAATCTGCAGCTGCACAGCCAAATGAAAAATGATGCTCGTCCCACAGGAAAGGTGGGGGTAACTCGGAGGTGTCTTGCCTTTTTTTGCCTTCACATATTTTATCCAGCATTCGCAAGTCTTCTTCTTCTTTACTTCAGCGACACCCTCTTTCTGTCCTTTTTGTCACCCTGTATGTTAAAACTCCTTTTTGTCTTTCAAATCTTTCAAATGAAGTGTACAGCATCCCTTGCTGTATTTTACAGCCAAAGGTGTTAGATAAAGCTACACTACATTTCGGGGGTCATGATGAGTCACAGCTTGAGAGCATGCATAAAATAGACTGCGTAGAAAGAGACCGTGTAACATGAGGTTTTTGCAAAATTGGATTTTCTGTTGTTGATAGGTTGGTAGGGTATTTTTATCCTAGTTACTAGGGACATGTCCGACCTGCCTAGAAAAAAATAACTGTCATCGCATCATTTTCTTTCAATTTCCAAACACTACACTTGCCTGTATAAAGTGTAGACGTCCGTAAGCCATAAGAAAGCTTTTGTCGAGATTCCTTTCTGCAGCTGTTTCCTTACAGATGAAACAAGGTGGGTGTTGTTGAACGCAATTTCAGAAATCAGTGGCTGTAAGAGCAGTACACACTCTTTAAATCTCGCTTCCAACCAAACAATTGTAATAGCATTAATTCTGCTTCTTGACGTTTTCTCTTAATTGGCCTCTGTCATTTTGATTCAATTACGCCTTCACACTGCTTTTCTTTTTGACGTTTTGACTTTTTGACACACACACACACACACACATACACGCAAACACCCGAGTACTTTCTGACCTCTCCAAGCCTGCTGTTTTGTGTTACCTTTCTGTTTTTCTGCAGTCAGAGGTACACAGGAACGCACAGGGGAGGAAGATTTGCCCTTTCCCCTCTCATTAACCTTTTTCTTCCCTTCCGCAGACACAATGACATGCACCGGTGGATATCGACCGCAAGGCAGAGGCCATGTGTGTGTGCGTGTGTGTGTATGTGGTGAAGGAGGGTTTAGTAAATCATGTACTTTGGGCTCTAGAACCAGAGTCTGGGTCAACAACCAAGGTCACCAGACACCCTTGTGCTTCTGTTTCCTGGAACAACCAACTGTTTGGCGGTATAGTGAAATTCCCGGTCCAATGCATTAGGGGAAACTTGGGAAGACGTCCAGTTATTGAACCTATGAGTGTGTCATTACAGCATATTTTTCACAGTAAAAGATCATGAAATGCTATTTAAAGGCTACTTAAAGGAGCTATATGGAATACAGAGCTATATGACGTGCCTTTCTATTGTGCCTGATTATAGCCAACTGCTTTTTCATGTCTTTCTTCACAGTATATAATGAGGCATTATAATGAGGGTTATTACTGAAATTTGACATTATTTTATCTTTTGTGGTTAAGTTGTACAGTTGTGTTGTTTTCTTCTGAGGCTATTCATGATTTCTTGCTTTCTGTGATTTAAACCCGCTAAAAATGAAAATAGCTAATGTCTCTGTGAATTTACAGTGATCTGAATGATCTGGAGGGAAACACAATTAGCCAATATTTAGCCAGAAACAAAATAAGCCTATTTAAAATTTGTTGTTTTATAGTCAGAAGAGGAAGCATTGTACTCTAACCTCTTAACCTGCTCTACAGTTGAATGCTAGAGTAGTTAGGGCCCATTTGGGGGTTTTGTGTTAACGAGGTTAATCCTATCCATTATCCAGTCCAAACTAATCTCAAATGTGCCTCTGCCCAGAAGCTTTATGCATCCAAATGCATTCTGTTTTTGTAATTACTGCCATTTGAAAATGGTCAAAAAGGAGCCAGGGCATGGATGAGAAAAAGTATGTAGGACAGACAAGAGGGGTTGGAAGGCTTTTGTTATCCTATAGCACAGGTACAATGATTAAAATGAAAATCACATATTTTCTGTTTAACATGAAAATATTGGATATGTACCACTAATGTGTCATGTTATTTTGTCTCGACATTTGATCATATTCACATTCTTTGTAAAGATTTTGTAGATAATTTAAAAATCCATTCTGACAATGGTCAGTCATGTCACAGAACAGGTAAAAAATCGACAACAAAAAACCTGCTGCTTCATTATATATGGTACATGATGTACCATACATAGGGCCGGTGTGAGTTTATATTTATTGGTATTGTCAACATATTGCAATTGTCCAAAATCTAAGTTTCTCCCAATAATAAGCATTGTCCGTGCTGCTTTGAATTATCATTATTACACAGGATGCACCAAACCGCACAAACCAATCATACAAGAGAACGTTTTGGGCAAGAATATCATTGCTTTGGGGCTGTCTGTTATTTTCAGCTTCAATTTTAAACAATTGCCAGTTCATTCAAGCTGAAGCTATTTAGCTTATTCTTGGTTAACGTGCTAACGTCAACCAATCAATGTTGTTGTTTGGGTTTCTGGAGGTGCTATAAACCGATCAAGGAATTTACCTTTTGTGTAACATCTCACCTTTATTGTTTCATTTGCATTGTAATGTTCATAATTGTGCTTGTGCATGATGTACATACTGTTTTTGCAAGTCTTGTAGCCTCTGTGAAGATGTCACATTACTTTCATACCACATCACTTGTGTCCCGGGGGCAGAATAATGAAACTCAGAGTAGTTTGCCACTGGCAGATACTATTTTGTATCATTACCACCAGAAGTTCAGAGCCATAAAGCATCTGTCTAGTTAAGGAGCTGTGCATATCATGATTTGAAGGTTAAAGGCCACCCATTATTTTGTATTGAGAAAAGGTTCACAGTATGCATATGTGCACACTCGTCCATACATTACTTGCATGGCATAAATATATTTCACCGAAATAGTGAAACGAGCTTCCCACCGCTGTGAAGAGGGCAGAATGACTGCCCAGCTTTCACAGGAGATCCACCTCTTCAGAGTCCACCTGAATCCCATAGCTACTGATCTCTCTCCCTCAAAGCACCAAAAGGAGAGGAGGGAAGGAAGAGGAAGGAGAAGCGGAAGTCCTATTCTACCTTTTATAAAGATCTTTTCTGTACTCAGGAAAGTACTGTTATCATGGGTTCTATGCAACATACTGTGTCTAGCTCTAGTGAGTGCCAAGGTCACTGTTCTAATAGAATGCTTTTATTTATGATACCTGCCATACGTCCGTTTCAGCTACTATCGACAAATTTACCTATTGTAAGCCGCTCTGGATTAAAGCAACTGCTAAATGACAAAATGTTAATGTAAAAATGTCCAATGTCCAAGTCCAACAGCCAAAGTTTTACCATTTATAAAAGAATAATGCACTGATAAGCAATGGAGTTAAAAGATTAATTTCCCCTCCCAGTTAGTAATCTGCCTTCATTTTCAGAAGGGGACTTTTCAACTGTTTTCGTTAATATTAAAACACTTAGATGCTTGTGAAATATACATAAACCTTATGAAATTTACATCAATACCTCTCCCACATCCCTGGAGGAAGCCTTGAACAGAAGTGCAAAAATAACGAGCGCGCCAGATGTTCTCTAGAGAGCTGGCGGAGGATGTCATACTCATCAAATTGAAACAATTTGGAGGGAGAACATCTCAGCACCTTTGACTCAGACCTGGCTGTTTTCATAGCCAATTTGCATCCCTGGCAGAGATATTTTAGGACTACAAGTAGACAGCACGCATGTCGTATAAATGCAAATATGAATGTATGAAAGCCAACATAAGACAACAACAAATAAAATAGAAAGAAGAAACAAAAAATATACATACTGTATATACTATACATACAGTAGGTAATACAACTGAGAAAGACAATGACAACGCATTGTTAAAGTGAAAGTGTTTATTGTAAAGTAAAGTGTTTATTGTATTGTATTTAGCACTATGTCTGAACAAGTCCCAGCACAAAAAACAGCATGACACGAGACCCCATGGGTATGCTGATTCCCACCAGTGCACCGACTCCTGGCCTGGTGGGAAATCTACTGCAGTCACACAAGTGGTAACAGATACTGCTCTGGACCTTTCTGTGATGAAAGTCAAAAGAATATGACAACTTTCAAAAACATGGTGCAAAGTAATGATATTCAGCTTTAATAATTTCCTCCCAAGAGACAATTCTCTCTTCTCTTTTCCATTTAAATTTGGAATTAAACCTGCACCAATGTTTTTATATATATTGGTGCACAAAATAATGTTTCTTGTGTTGAGCTAAATGCAATATCAAATTACTGCCATCTCATATTGATTTCTCCCACACTGACTTCACTGCTCTAGAAATAGTGGTATCCACGCTCAGGCGTTAGATTAACCCCCACCTCTCTGAGACCATCCAAGGGATGCGAAGTGAACACTGCATCAGGGATCTTCCGGCCCAGCCAGCAGTCGCCCTGAACCGCGCTGTTGCTGCAAATACATCCCAAATCACCAATTACAGACCGCATACCGCACACAGAAAGCAGCTCATAACTACACTATGACTCTCTGCATAATATGAAAAATAAAACTGATGCCAGATTGTGACTGCATTTGTTCAAGCTGTGCAATTTGCTGAGAGGTAAAAGCTTGTTTTTGTTTTCATTCAACATTTATAGTTTATTGCCACTCTGAAGGCCTCCTCATTTATTTGTGATTGCATCTGTTTTTTGATGCAATCACCTCGGACAAAAACCCACTGAAAACACAGTTAATAGCATTGAATAGTTTAATATTATTTTGAGGGGTGGATGTGCTTTACACAGTACATTATGCATACAGTAGGTCGCCCTACTTACACCTTAACATGCAGCCACTTTACACAGCTAATGCGGAGCTATTCCAATATGATCATGATGCAGAAGAAGTTTCATCTTTAATAATAACTGGAACAGGAAATGCCTGTTGTTGCTCTGTCTACTTAAATTTACATAATTTACAAGATGCTTTTATCCAAAGTGACTTACATTGAGTACAGTATTAAGGAGCCGCTAGTGGTATGGCATTTTGCTCAAGGATGCTTACAGCATCAAACCCATGGCCTTACGGCCTGGAGTCAACCACCTCAACCACCCTAATCACTATCCTTCCCCCTATGGCATACAGTAGGTACAAACATGTATCTGCATGTGTACCTGACAGGACATCCAAAATAAAGCCCAAGCATCATTTGGTAATGACAAAAATATGACAAATTACAAAACAGATCAAGGTTTCCTTTTTCAGCACAACAACTCTTACACATATACATTTACATTTACATTATTTAGCAGACGCTTTTATCCAAAGCGACTTACAATTAGTACATTTGTCAACAGTTGAACCGG
>JAODLI010037669.1:0-18413 GCA_027575585.1 Percopsis omiscomaycus | reverse complement strand
ATATATTAAGGTGTATGTATAAAAAAAACTCAATATCACACAAGTCAACAACCAATCATGAAACAGTCACAGCGGAGAGAATAAGAGAGGAGAGTACACCGTGTTCTGTTCATTCCAAAGCCAGAACACCCTGTGCTACTGGTCTCTCATACAACATACAAAACACTCAATGTGTGTGTGTGTCTTACAGAAGCATTGTTTCACTGCTCCGATAACTGTATTCTTAGCGTCAGTAATAGTTTTATGTGCGTGCCACGTTGTTATCCAAGCGCGGGAGAACGCCGATGTTTCAAGGAGGGGTGTTTTGGAGTGATATTTCTTAATTGGCTCTCCCAATATCCCTCGATTAGCTGGAACCGATGGTCATGTGATCCATTCTGGCAATTAGTTTCCCCCGTTGCTACATGAGGGTTGAGCATAGGCCATGCCCTGCTCGCCACTCCCTCACTATCTGACCCAAATTTGTAAGAAGCATAAGGGAAGAGGAGGCTCAGAGAAGAAAGGGGGGAGGAGGTGGTTGAAAGCTCTGATGTTAGACGGAAATTGGCATCAGTTGGTAACCATGAGATACAGCAAAATCATTAGCGGAAGCTAGGAAGAGAGGAGGAAGGGAGTATAAGGGTGAAAAAGATAGGGGTCGAATATAAATGGTTATCTTAAAGCAGCAAATGCACAGCTGCGGAGAGTTTTTCTCACTGTGTACGTGTCGAGGATCATGGTTCTTCGCATCTCTCTCTGTACCCTTAAATTCCTTTTGAATTCAGGGAGCTAAATTTAGCTCTGAGCACCCCTCCCCCTCATTTGAGGGCTATCAGAGCTGTAGCAGTCAGTGATAGGCTAACAATTTGATGTGCACAGTCTATCCACAGACAGATTAAAGTGAGTGGCTTAGTGTAGGAGGGAGCCTTTGTGCGCCCAGTGTGGGCTATACCAAAGAGAAATTGTTGCTTTGTAGAAATAAGACTGTGAGTGACTGTTGTCCACTATGTGTCTCTCTTAAGGCGGCCTCTTTAGGAGAGAAGGGGTCTCTCATGATCCTTACATTCATCCAATGAACTCCCTCAACTCTATGAAACCATCCCTGCCTCCCACTCCACAAAGGTACATGCAAACACACACACCCACACACACGTGTGCATAAGGCTGTGAAAGTGCTAACGTATTGGGACGAAAATCAACTGTAATCATGGCAGTATTGTCAAACCAACAAATACCTCAGTATGGCGGCATGTCAGTTATTATTAGTCATTTCCTGTTCCAGAGACTCAGCTTCCTGTGGCTTTTTAAAGAAGGAAGCAGGGGTAATCTCGGGCCTCCTACGACTAAATCGCACTATATGGAAATGTGTTTTATTTTAGTAAAGTCCTGTTCTGCTTCACCAACTCTACTGCATGTCTTATACCTGGCCTTTTAATGCCACACGGTCAAATTTACATAGGGTAAGTGTAATATTGCTGTGGTAATTTTAATATATGGCAGATATAGCAGTACATATGCTAAATTATCAAATGGGAGAACATTTACATTTTGAATTAATTAAACACAAACACATTTAACACACTTTTGCTTAAGACCATTGTGGCTTGCCAGTAAAGGTTTTCATATAAATATATTTTGACTATAAATAAAATTGTGTATTTTAAGATTCAATTTACTTGTACTGTTATGTTTGTCTTACAAATTTTTCTTTGGCAGCATATTGTAATTGTCGAGTTTTTATACATGACAATATTATATTTTTATTGCCTACCCCTTTAGCACAGATGTAAAGCACACATGTCGTACTCTGTTCTAAACGAGGCTTCTGAGCTTTTTCCGTCATGAAAACATATTAACCTCATGTCTGTCTTTAGCAGTGACGGCTCCTTCCTAAATGACCCTGTCTCCTGGCAACAAGGCTCCAATCAGCACACAGGGTCTCTTTCCGTAGTAACCACCGTGTGGGGCGTGACCAATCCCACACACAGCCAGGTAACACATGGCTTACAGGTACAGCCCTGGGGTTGCATCTTTTCTGCCATCCTGTCTTTTGTTACTGTCCTTAGAACATGACAGACAGTTGGTTGTGATTTAGAGGTTTTGAAATAATCCATTGTTGTGTGTTTACTATAACTGTATTTATTTTTTTAAATTGTATTTTTTGTATTCAGATATGAATATAGGAGTATATGGGGTTCATATTGTTATGCTATTGTGCTAAGCAGTTCAATATTGATGCCCTTCCCTCATGCACACGTACTGTACACTGGTCCTTGTTTTTGAATGTAGGTGTTTGGTGCACCGATGGGTCCAGGAGAAAACTCTGGAGGACACATGATGTCTGGTGGCAACCCTGGGATGGGCCCGGGCATGGGCTCCCAGTTCATGGGGCAGCAGGCCTACGGAGAGGCCGTCTCCAAAGGCTACGGACAGCCCGGCATGTATGGCCGTCCCAATACTGGATACGGCCCGGGCTCCGGCTATGGTGGGAGGTAGAGTCTTCAGTCAGTTTGACATCTGACATTCTGTTTTTGGTGCCAGATGGATGAAAAACTTTTGAACAAGCATTTTTAAAATAAAGCTGAAAGGAAAAACCTCTTTAAAAAAATAAATAAAGAGCTTTCTTCAGTTTAATTTACATTTAAATCTGTAATGTGTGCAGAAACATTGATAGAATAGTTCAGACTTGGATTATATTTAATAGGATCATTATGGCCTGTGACAGCCCATGTGCATGCAGTGCTACGGAAGGTAGCAGGCTTTTAGCATCGTATGTCATGGGTGGGTGGTCTCGCCTACTCCTGACTCAAGGTAGGAACAAACCGCTCTGACACATGGCTCACAGCGCCCCCTCCATTTCCCCCTCTCTGTGCAGCTATGCTGGGAACAGTGGAGGTGGAGGGATGGGTGTCCGTCCTCCCTCAGACTTCACCCAAGCAGCGGCGGCGGCTGCAGTGGCTGCCGCTGCTGCCACGGCAACTGCCACTGCCACGGCCACGGTTGCCGCAATACAGGAGAAGCAGAACCAGGAACTGAATTACGGCCAGGTAACCAGCTTTTCTCCGGCTTCTGGGGAACACCATCGGTGTTGTTTTACTTTGTGCATCTTAATTAGCTTGGTCCACCTGACAGTAGCCATAATGTGTGGCTACATTTATGTAGTACCCTTACAGAAAAACCACATAGTTTTCTCGTGTACGTGGTTTTTTTTTTTAAGGGTGGTTTCAATTATTTAAATGACACAATAAGGGGGCCCGTCCTGTATTTATTCTCCAGTTCAGATGTTGCAGCAGCAGAAATTGACAGGCTAGTTCAAGAAAGAAGAAAGTAAACGACTCAATAAACAAATGAACTACAGCAGCCATAGTAAAGATGACTGTTGGCCCAATATGTGTACCATATCCAGTGTCATCCAGAAATGAATGACTGCATACATTTCACAATTTCACTGTCCCTACTATGATGATGATGGTGGTGATGTGTTGAATGGTTTGTGTAATTACCTGGTAGGATTATGTTTGAGGCAGCTAGGTTTAGACTACATACTTCTGTAATGAATTTATTTATGATTTCATTTCATAGTATGAACTTCAACATTATCAAAAAAGTATAAATATAATAATTTATATAGAGCATAAAAATGACATGAGGTTTTCTTTAATTTTATTAAAGGAATAACTAGCATTAAAATGTTATAGTTTAATTTTACAGTACAGTAACTGTACAGTCACTCTCTGCCTACTTAATGTAAAATCTTGGCTGTGCATCGGTAAATCCCTATTGTTCTCACGCTTCGCTTTCTGCCCCTAGATGGGTGGAGCATCCTCTTACAGCACCCAGTTCCTGTCTCATTCCGGGCCCCGTGGCCCTCCAGGGATGAACCCAGGCGGTATGGTTCCTTCCCGGCCTGGGCCTCCACCTTCCATGGGTGGCATGTACGCCTCTCACTCGGGCCAGCCCCAGAGGATGCCCCAGCACGGAGGCTATGCGGGGGCACAGCAAGGCCTCAAGCGACCTTTCCATTCTGAGGTCAGTAGAGAGTTGCACTGCTGTTGATTGTCAGCACATAGACATTTAAAGGGGTAGTGTGTACTATATGGCCTCTGGGACGCCAACAAAATATCCAACAATATATCTACTTAAATGTAAACATGTTAGTATTTAAACTGTTTATCTAAAATGGCGACAAAAAACGGAACTCTAAAGATGTAAATGAAGTGCATGTTGTTTATGAGTTTTCCTCTGTTTTTTCTTGCCTACATTGCTCTCTCTCTCTCTCTTCCAGGGCTTTCCAGTTCACCAGTATGGTTCAGGCGGGATGCCATCGTACCCTAACCAACCTCTCCAGTACCCCTCTGGCCCCCAGCAGCGGTGTGCCCCCTCGCCCTCTTACCCCAGCAACCGCATGCCTCTAATGGGCCAGTACACCTCTGGACCCCCCAACCCAGGACAGTTCCCCCCTGGAGCTGGCCAGCCCAACCCTTCCCAGTATTACAAAGTAAGCACAGTGTAACTAACTTTGTCATTTAGCACTAATGATGCCGCCAATGACTATAATAAATGGCTTGTTGTGCGCGCATTAGTCTGCTACGCGTACACACATGAATGCTGCGCCGTCGCTTAAACTACCCTGTGAGGAGGCAGACAGATAGAATACTGTGCCCTTTTTTTTTTTTATATGTTCTCCAGCAAGAACCATTCAATGGCCAGGGCAGCCTTCAATCTGGAGGAACAGGGGGATACAATGCCTTCACACAGGCTGCTGTAAACGGGGTAAGATCTACCAAGCAATGAATAACACTATTGTCATTAAAACCTTTCGTCCATTAATCTGCATGAAGAAATATCGAAAGTAAGTTGAGTCCAAGTTAGTTTACTCATAACAGTTACCGACTGTGGTTATTGTACCAACGAGCAAGGCACTGTGTTGGTTCTGCGTTGCTAAATTCCGTTTTCTGAACACGCTCCCCTTCTGCCTCTCTCCCTCAGCCAGGGAGGGGCGGCGTGACACCCGGGTATCCCAGTTCTCCCATGGGAGGCAATCCCACCCCGCCGATGACGCCGGGCAGCTCCATGCCCCCCTACCTTTCCCCAGGACAGGACACAAAGCCGCCATACCTGCCCCCAGACACCAAGCCTAACATCAACCCCCAGCCCCCCTCTACAGGTAAAGACCACGCAGTACACCTCAAGGAACTGAGGGTAGAAGGTTGGTCTTAAAAAAAAAAAAATACCAGGAAATGTGATGCTACTTCTTCATCCCTTGTATTAAACACTGATTCCAGTAGTAACCTTTTGTCGCATATCACCCAACAGTTCTGGGTTTGCTCCACTGTGATAAATATCTCTCCCCTAAATTCCCGTCTAAATTCCTCTACCCAAGGTAATCCCAGCGACGACTTGCGTCTCACCTTCCCAGTGCGAGATGGGGTGGTGTTGGAGCCGTTCCGACTGGAGCACAACCTCGCCGTCAGTAATCACGCCTTCCAGCTCCGGGACTCCGTCTACAAGACTCTCATGATGAGGCAAGACACTTAACTGGCCCAGCACATGCTCATGTTATGACTGTGGATGGTCATTGGGAGCGTTAACCTCAGGAACTCCACCTTAACCGCACCCTAATCTATTTTATGACACAATATACGCTGTCGGAATTTGAGAAAAATCACACCCAGGATCCTTTTCTCAAGGATGATGTCATTAGAGGAATCATAGCAACAATTGAGCAATGTTCCACCTCCTGCTGATAGCTGTGTTGTGTCTCCCCCTGCAGGCCAGACTTGGAGTTGCAGTTTAAGTGTTACCATCACGAGGACAGACAGATGAACACTAACTGGCCCGCTTCTGTACAAGTGAGTGTCCTCTTCTCTACTTTATTTGGCTTTCCTTGGTGTTTAGGTGTTGGGAGGTGTGTTCATTTTGTTATTTATTAAATTAAATTATTTTTTTAAATATAAACTCTTATTGTTCTCTCTCAGGTGAGTGTCAATGCCACTCCTCTCTCCATCGAGAGAGGTGATAACAAGACATCCCACAAGCCCCTGTACCTAAAACAAGTCTGCCAGCCCGGACGTAACACCATACAAATCACCGTGACAGCCTGTTGCTGTGTAAGTCATGTGGAATGTGTGAGGCACAGGATGCACAAGGTTCCAGTGCCACCTGTAGCATCTAAAAATAATCGTGTTCCGCTTTTACATTTCTCCCTTTCTCCTTTAGTCCCATCTGTTCGTGTTACAGCTGGTGCACCGGCCTTCGGTCAGGTCTGTCTTACAGGGGCTGATGAAGAAGAGGCTCTTGCCAGCGGAGCACTGCATCACTAAGAGTGAGTCAGTGAGTGTTCGCACAAAGAGATTTAGATGGTTAATGGTGTGTCATTATTGTGCTGTAGGGACAGCAACGCGCAGAGAGCATTGATGGTTATAAGGTGAAGGCGTTAGCTGTAGTCTATTCTGGACCGCCACCCAGTGCGCTTATGCTATTTATGTTGTGAGTCTATGTGTCTTGCATTTGTGTGCCTTTTTTTAATCTGTGGTCTTAAGTTATTCTCTGACTTGTTTGACTGGTGAAAATGTGATTGTCACTGTGAGTCATTGATTGATTCCCTTCTGCGTTTGTGTCAGTTAAGAGAAATTTCAGCAGTGGCACGATCCCTGGTACCCCAGGGCTGAATGGAGAAGATGGGGTGGAGCAGACCGCTATTAAAGTTTCTCTGAAATGTCCAATCACGTTCAGGAGGATCCAGCTGCCAGCTAGGGGACATGACTGCAGACACATACAGGTATAGGGCGCACACACTGGTGAATGAATGCAGGAATATGTGGTTGTATACAGTAACAGGGTTTTCACTGGGCTGCCCTGTCCTCCTTACAGTGCTTTGACCTGGAGTCCTATTTGCAACTGAATTGTGAAAGAGGGACCTGGAGATGTCCTGTGTGCAAGTATGTATACAGTGTTCAGTGGTTTGGGGATTGTGTGTCGAGGGAGGACTTTGGCGTTGGTGCAAAATGTTTTTATTTTATTCTTTAAACATTCTTGTTTCTTTTTAATAATGTAATACATTTAAAATGTGTCAAGGTTTGTTAATGGTATACATTTATATATTTTGACTTTCTTTTGGAGGGGGAGGTCTGGCTCAAACAGCTGATTTACATTGTGCTTTACAGCCATATTTGTGCTGACTCAAACAGTATAATCTTATCTATCTGTCTTTCTCCCTGCAGTAAAACGGCTTTGCTCGAGGGACTAGAAGTTGACCAATATATGCTCGGCATTCTTGTCTACATTCAAAAGTAACTACTACATTTTTATATACTGTATATAATTTTTTTTATTTATTTATTTATTAATTTGATATACTTATATAAATTACGTTATATACATTAGGTGTGTATATTTGATTTGACCTTTATTCATCTAATTAAACATCTGTGTGTCAGTTCGGATTACGAAGAGATCACCATAGACCCGATGTGTGGTTGGAGGCCTGTGCCTGTCAAACCAGATATACACATAAAGGAAGAATCTGATGGACCGGTTCTGAAGCGCTGTCGCACAGTCAGCCCCAGTCACATGGTCCTGCCCAATGTCATGGAAATGATTGCTGCCCTGGGTCCTGCATCCTCGCCCTATCAGAATCTGACTCCAGGGGGCAGAAATTCACCCGACTACAGCAGCCCAGGTAGGCTGAGCCTCTTTTCTTTATATTTAAAAAAAAAAAAAAAAAACATTATTGCATTATTCTAACAGAATGTAGTTTGCTTATGATACATGGTGTATGACCAACCTATTCAGCTATTGACAAATGTACTTATTGCAAGTCGTTTTGGATAAAAGCAGCTGCTAAATGCTGTAAATGTACTCAACCCAGAAGGCATTGCAAGTTAAGTTTATTATAGCTGCGCAAAAAGCTTTCTACTATATATTTTGCTTGGACATTACTAATTTATTAATGCCTTTAAGTACAAATAGGCGGGTTCTTTTTACTGGTGGCAGGTCTCTGAGCTAATTTTTCATCTGAAAAGGGCCTAGGTTGGGTATCCCAGGTAAAGTTGTCTGGATGCCAGACTTAATCTGACCTTTAACCCTAATCTGACTGTGTACCATATCCAAAAAAGAGAGATGTCCTAAAACTAAGGTGCACTTAGAGCCTGGCAAGACTACCAAGTCCCATCTCCATGCTAAGAATACCAAGTACCCATTCTCCATCCACCCCCCTCACATGCCTTGCCATGCCACAGGGGGGAAAGCACTTTCTTTCTCAAGCTACTTTGCCATGCTATTATGCAAGCCCTCTCAAGGTCATAGTCCACCGTTTTGTCTCATTCCTCCAGCCAACCAGGGCTTCTCCAACCAACCAGGATTCCCAGACTTCCCCAACACTCCTGGCACTCCCACACGAGGAGAGTTTGCCTCTTCAGGACCGCCTCCGCCAATGGGTTACCAGTCGGACCAGGTTAGACATGCACACACATACAATGCAGCATTAACACTATGCACACAATGTGTATTTTGCATTAACAGAGACTCCAGGGACATGGATATAATTTTCTTGACATAACCTCAGGCCATGAATGCACGGACGAGGGTCAGCTCAGTTTCCTTTTATTCAGCTCAGGACATTGTGTTTAACGGTTGACTGGACCACAGTGCTTATCAACATATAAAAAGACCACAGCTAAAGGGCCACCTAAACCCAGTATATAATCTTTCCTCTGAGGTTGACATGTCTGAAATACTAAACCCTCTGCATCTCCCACCATGAGACACATTCTATGTGTGTGATGTTCTTGACTAATGGATCAGAACCGCAGCATAATTTTCCACACAATTTATGAATTATTGCTTTAATTAAGATTTGTTCATTTAGAGTTTCTTTAGTTCCTAATTCCTACATATAGCTACTGTTAATAGAGAGATGCTTATTGTATTACGAGATTTAATTGCTAAACGTTAAATAAACGCTAAACGTACTTAACTTAATATAGCCTAATTTCATCATCAAGAACTGCGTTACCCATAACGCCATTCATTTTTGAAATATAGGATAACTTCACTTAAAGCTGCATTACCTAGCTTGGAGTATTCCTTGTTTGACCATTAGGTGGCAGCACATGTCGATAACAATCACCCCAACCCCTCCCGCACCTCTTCGTTTTCACATGCAGTTATCATGCCTGCTGAACCAAAGCGAGTGCACTCACCATAACCCAACTTAACCAACGCACTGTGCCCCTGAAATAAATAACCTCCGCATTGCATATTACAAGCATGCTAAGATAGCAACATGGCTGACGAAGTGGTGTGGCGTTGTCCAGGAAGCCTCTCTTAGTACTAGAGTTGTGTCGCGTGGAGCCTCATAATACACAAAAAATGAAACAGAACGACGCATGCAATGTAGAAATCCCTACCATGGACAGAGGCTTTGTATAGCCTCTGTCCATGAAACTCAGCTGTTCAACTCTACTGCAAATTGCGATGCACTGTATAACTTGGGACTACACACAACAAAAGGATGTCATTCACTGTGAAGAGTGAAATGTATATATATATATATATATATATATATATATATATATATATACACAGACATACATACACACACACACAGACAAACACACACACACACACACACACACACACACATACATACGCTTGTTCAGTGTTCTTGTACAGCTACTGATTTTATACTGCTCATTGGCTCTGACCCTTGTCTATCAAAAGAAGCGGAACTTCTGAGAGGGCTGCTCTCCCAGTAACAGACACAAAGCGAAAAAATAGTGGCAATGGCTATATAACAGTTGTAGGAGGTGGTAATGAAAGGTGTTGAGGCCTGAGAAATGAGTCACCCTTTTTATATAAAATGGTTGTTTAAACATTGTAGAAATGTTAGGTCATGCAGCTTTAACTAACATGAGCCATTGACTTGTTTTTCATCTCAAGTTTCCAACATTGTAGCAAAGGAATTATTTATATGGGCTCCGTCTTTCCGATCGCTAAGGAAGAATGAGGAACCAGCTTGAGGTCTTTAGGGACAGGATGCTCCAAATCTTCAGGAAAATGTAACCCTAACCCATTAACTATAGGGTCATACTCGCTGTCTTAAGCATGTAGGTCTACATGTGTTTTTAATTCAAATGACATGCTGAAATAAAAAATGGTGTTTCAACGCTGTGCAACCAGATTGATTGTAAGTGCTCACTCAGAAAGATCGTTAAACAGAAAGATAATTGACAGATTCAGTGAGTGCCTGGCACGAGTTTTGGAGCTAATATGAGACTGCTACTCATGACTGACATGCTGGGCAAAAGAGAGAAGTTAAACCCATCTCTCAAGTGCTATCTCACCTGTGCAATAGCTGGGCTCGCGCTCACAGAAATTATGATGCAACATTTGCGTTGATATTGCCTACACTCGAACAACAAATTGTGGTGATAATTGGAGAGTGCCTGAACTTCCATAGCCGAGAGAGAGAGCCCTTCAGTCATCAGATCAGGCAGCTCACTGAAAGAGACTCGACCAAGTCACGAGTCCTTCCCAAAGCCAGTGTCATTCAAAAGCCTGAATATACCTTCCGCAGCAACCTTGCAGCCAACCATAATGCCCCAAGGAACTGTGCATTCTATGACAGTTTAAATTACAAATTGGAACATCACCCAAACATTTAAGTAACTGCCTGCAAAGAGAAAATGGGAAGATGCCTTGTTTACCGTGGACTTAAAAACCTGGTCAGTGTGTGACCAAAGTGAAATACAGAGGTTGTGAAGTGAGATATATATATATATATATATATATATATATACACACACACACACAGATGCAGTCGTTTCCTCAATATTGAACACAGTCAAACTGAAATCAAATTGCCATTAAACAGTGCTACTCCAGACAGATAAGCATAGGCAGAGGGACCAGCAAGCAGAAAGATCGGTCGTTGCCTGCTTGACAGAGGCAGTCGAAATGCTTTATTCAAGGACTTCCACTACATACTTTATTAGATGATGTCATATAAAGCTGGCTGTCGTGCCCTTCTGGCCTGCGTGCGAACTGGAGTGTTTGCCTGAAGTGGACAGAATTGACTGGGGCTACATCCACAAATACACACGTGTGGTGAATGTACAAGCCTGTCGCACACAGCTGCTTGGCTTTTGTAAAAAGCTCTTTAAAGAGGGATGAGGGAAAAAGTATCTGTCGCATAAAAACGCATGTTGCTCAAAGGTCATGGAGAATATGTGGTTTGCATTGTACTCCACTGCCAATGTAGTTTAAAATTTGTATATTAGGCTGACAGCTACTTTTGTCTATTATAAAATATCACCCCCTCTTGGTTGTGTCTAATCTTTCTCTCTCTTTTTCTCTCACTTTATCGCTTACAGACTCATTCTGGTCGAATGGAACACTCTCATAATGTTCTCCAGCAGCATCATTTGGGTGTTCATGGCAACCAAAGCCTTGGTGAGGCAGGAAGTCCAGTGCCACAGCGGAACACCCAGAACTCCCGTCTTCAGGCCGAAGACTCGTTTAGCCTGGGAGGTGCAGGGGCGCCTGGAGGAGAAGGACCAGATAATGCTCTAGATGTAAGCAACAAACTATTCATAATTCGTGATTAAAATGTACTTGCTCCTTTTTGTATGGCCACGTAACCATATAAGCTTGTGTATGGCTGTGACTAAGGCACGCTGTACTTTAATATAAGGGCATCAGGGTTTTGTATTGGCTCTCAAAATATCGAAATTTCATCAGTAGCATAAACATTAGCACTTACCTGGTACCTTGGTCTCGTTTGGGGCGAAGAATCTACCATGTTTTATTTTTCACTGCCTATTTTGCCTTAGTCAATCTGTTTTATGTAAATAATCGTATTAAAGTGTTTTTTGGTTTTGTTTTTTTTAACAATGAACTATAACCTGATTTTCTCTTTTGCTCCCCGCTGGTTGTCAAGTTACTTCCTGAGCTGACCAATCCAGATGAGTTGCTGTCCTACCTGGGTCCACCTGGCCTGCCCAATAACAGTAACGATGACCTGCTCTCTCTGTTTGAGAACAACTGATGGCCCTTTTTAAGATTCTTGCCCCAGTCGTTAGTCCGCCATCTTCCTTTTGATGCACAGGATTTTTGACCACATCAATGCAACTCGGCTTGCACCCACACACTTGTGGATCTTGAAAAATGTAAAATAATTTGGAAAGTACCTTCATAAGGTGTGTGTGAGAGTAGTGTGTATGTGCATTTGTGCGTGTTTTTAATTTTAATCCTGTGACCTGCTATATCGTGGATTCAAACAATTTCTAAAAATGAACATTCTTCAAATGAAATCAAGTACAATGAATAAAATGGACACATACATACTCTGTAGACCAGCAATTTGAACTATAGCACAAAAGTTTAATTTTCTTTTTTAAATATGTATGGGGGGAAGGGAGCAATTTTGTGAGCTGCCATGTGCTCATGGTTACAAGGAAAACGATCAAGAAGCTCACTGCTGCACATATTGTAAGCCGCTGAACTGATAACACAATGTCTTGTGCACAAACTTAAGGAAGGCAATTGAAGATTTTAATATTTGGAGCAAGCGGCACAGAAATGTAAACGAATGGCAGTGTAAAATTAGACGAAATGTATTGGTAATATTTTGGGTCAGATTGCGGTCAACACATGAAGGAGAGAAAACTGTATAGTGGGACCACCCTCGATCAGATTAATAAAAGTCTCCCTATAAACTAAAGGCAAGGGTAATGTGTACAGTAATGTGGTCATTTTAAGTACCTGAAAAGAAAGCTGAGATTATTTGCATCAACATCATCGTTCAGCACTGTGAGAAACCTTCCATCTTCTCCCTCTGTGGACTAATCATGTTTGGGGTCTCCATGCATTGTAATCTCCTGTCATAGTATCCTCTGCCATTATAAGATATTTATATGTTTGTAAACTGTTTGCAATGTATAAGCCATGTGCACGGGTTTATGTACAGTATATTCAACTGTTTTCATTGGAGAACGTATGTGTATCAAATTGTTATTCATGGTAATATTGTTATTAGTTGAATAATGGATCTTTTGTTGGCACTTTATACGTATGATGGATAATTACAACTCATTTGTTTTAAAATACTGTGATCATACATATGAGAACAGCAGTAGCCTGAAATTGCGGTCAACGCTGTAATTAAGTTGGCAGTTGATTATGAATACTTTTGAGCTCAACAGAAGGTGACAATTGTTAAACTTATTGCTTTGTCATTTGAACAAATTGCTTATGACATATTTGAAATGAATGGCCTATTCCACTGCAAATTAGCTGGCAAATGTCAAATTTTTGTTTTTCTAATTCTGTAAAATATTCCACTTCTTTTCTAAGTAAAACACTGTGATTATGTTTTTTTCTCTTTTTTTGTTGTTGCAACAAGTCAGAATTTTACCTAAAAATATTTGTCTTGACAAAAGTTGAGAATCATCTGCTACTTGGTGTGATGTCACCTTTTCGCTCTAAGAAGCATTCAGTGAGAAACCTGTAAGTGGATTGTCAAGGAAATACCCTGAGATAGTCTGAGTTGAACACTTTGCACCACTGTAATAAGTGTTTTCACACCGATACAATAAATGTAAATAATAGCCAAGCCCACGATTTATCTAAGCAACATAATTAGTTATGCTAGTATTCAAATAAAATGCAAATAAACTTTTTGTATCCATTGGATCTCACATGATGTAAAACATACAATTTTAGTAAATTGACATATTTAACGAAATTAAACATTTAATTGTATTTTTTCCCCACTGAAATTCATTTGAATACTAATTTGAGTGAATGAGCAATATTTAAATATATAATCACATATATATCAACACCAGGAGTGAAAACGTCTATTCCCCTCTTGATCCTTCAACATTGAAAATGTACACGATTCAATTCTCTGGTCTTGATCCCACCCTCTAAATCTCTATTGGTCAGAATCTAGGCTTTACACCATTGCGAGATTGTCATTGGCTTTCCTAAGAATGTTTTCCGCTGCGACCACACAGGCACTCAAACGTAATTCATTGAACTCTGTAAGGTGCAGCATCTATTTGAGCCATACTGCAGACTGCGTGTCCTAAAATGGGAAACCCAAGAGTTTTCTTTGACATTACTATTGATGGACGTAATGCGGGCAGGATTGTAATGGAGGTAAGATGCTTTCTACTTAGCTAATTGGTTATGAAACGAATCCGTTTCTTTAAAATTCAGTTTATTCAATTGGCTATTTTATTGCTTCCCCTTTTTTATGCGAAGTTTAACAGTGTATGCAGCCGATATCTAGGGGAAGCCCTGAAAAACACTGTAAATGTCTGATCAATCTGAGGTCAACAAATATGGGACGTCCTGTAAAGTGGGGCACCTTGAGTTTTTGGGACAATGCGCATATTTATTTGACTGTACTGTTACTGACCAACAGCCCCATATAAGGAAAATAACCTTAAATCAATTACTTAATCAGTAATGTGTTAAATTATTATTTATTTTTTAAACTGTGCTCAGTTGCATCAGACGTGTGCCAAAATGAACGGTGAGGATGCAGAGAAAGAGGAGTTTATCCTGATCACTAAGCTATGGAGAAAAAACAGAGGGGTGAAAATCATAAGATACGAAATGCCAACAAAAGGATCCCTTAAATATTTGTATCCATTTCAAATTTACAGCAAAATAATTTTCACAGATGTGGTACCGCCCTGCGCAGAACTGGATTTCTGTCCCAGCTCACCTATGCATGTGGTTGTAGGTGAAGGGGTAGAGAGGAACGCCAACCAGGTGCGGGAGGGGCAGAGTTACAAACCAAGACGACAATGCCCTCAAAATGTAGGCTGTCCGGTCACAGATGCACTAGGCTACTTGATGCAGTAAAACCTAGCCTGACCATTCTAGTGACTGGCAGGATCTGGTGAACCAAATAGCCTCTCTTGACATTACTACATGGTTGACAGAGAAGCGCACCTCCTGTTCAGTGTCATGGGCTACACTGTTTAAGCTAATATAAGATTACTTTATTTGCAGAATCCGAGCATAGCATTACCATCCAGTGAGTCAAGCCTGGCAGGTGTGCAGTGCGCAGCTTTTGTTTAAAGGCTGCAGCCTGCCAGCAGCTGTGTAAGATCAGCCAGCGTGGCCATTAACCCAAGCTTTTAATGGGTGTGAGATGGGTATTACTGTCATGGAAGCTCGTGAGCTCTCCGTGTTTCACTGGGCTGGAGAGGGTAAATGGACACGGAGGCAGCGAATTATAAACGTGCCTGAAACCCTCTTCCTCCCTTGGTTTGTCTTGGAAGGGCATACAGGAGTGGATCGGGGGTAGGGGGATACATAGGGACACTTGTAGCAATCTTGTAGCAGTCTCTAGTCAACTTGTAGCAGCCAATACTGAATATTCTACACTATAAATAGAGATTAGAACCACCAGGTGCTTTTTCTGAACCTGTACTATACCAGGTGAGTATCAGGACATTACATTCCGCAAAAAACAAATAATCTACTATTGACTTGATAAGCAAATGTCAAGGTAGGCTACTTTGAGGAGACAGGAGTTGTGTGAGCTGAATAAGCAGGAAGAATGCCACTCGGTGGGGTTACTATACTGTGTTGGTGGACTCTGATGTAACCCCCAGGGAGCCAATAACAGCCTGGCAGGTCCAGGATGGAGCATGGCTGGTTAAAATAGCATAGTCGTAGAGCTTATGATGTTCAACCATTACGTTTATTTCCTTTTGTTGAGGGGTGGATGTAACATGAATGGATATTTTGCATAATGGACGTTTGCCATATTCAAAATGTTCTCTAGGCTCTCGCTTATCGTATGTCTTTCTGGTATGCTAATTAAATATCTGTGTTTTGTAGCTGCAGGCTGACGTGGTTCCAAAAACTGCAGGTAAGATAATTATCAAATCATCCTTCCTGTAAACTAAGTCTGTGGTTATAACATAATACCACACCCAAAATGTATCTGAGAGATAGTACTACAGTACATGTGCTATGGCTGTCAGGTACAGAACATTGAGCATGGCCCTCTAGGTGTAGTAGTGAAAGCTCTGCTGCTGTTCATTATAATATTGCTACAACAATAATGTGGCCTCATAGATTATGCAATTTCTTTTTTCTTTTTCATTTTTCAACTTGCATTTAACAGAAAATTTCCGTGCCTTGTGCACTGGAGAGAAGGGCTTTGGCTACAAGGGGTCAGTGTTTCACCGTATCATTCCCAAGTTCATGTGCCAGGTATGGTTAAGGCAAAGAAATTCCCAAATTTATTCTCTTGAATTTTGGATCCAAACATTTTAACCTACGTCAAACGAACGCTACATGATTGTCTTTCCTGTAAGGGTGGAGACTTCACCAATCACAATGGAACTGGAGGCAAGTCAATATATGGGGAGAAGTTTGGTGATGAGAACTTCATAATGAAGCATACAGGCCGAGGAATCCTGTCTATGGCCAATGCTGGTCCCAACACGAATGGATCCCAGTTCTTCATCTGCACTGCAGCTACTGACTGGTGAGGTTCACTTGCTCTGTTGACCTTGGACCAGTGCAGTTAAAGTCCTAGTACATCAAAGTCCCGGATGTACTATAGGGGATAGTTTAGTGGTGTCTTTGTTTGACTCTGGCACAGGCCTATCTGCAAACATCCTTGATGGAAATGTCTAACCCCTACTTTCTCCTTAATTCTGTATTTGTACTCACTTTAAATTGTTTGGATAAAAGCAATTGCTAAATAACCTAATTATAGCGATTAGTCTTTTATAATTAGGTCCATTTAACAGACCCTTTTATCCAAAGTGGCTTACAGTGAGTATTAAGTATCAAGTAGTGAGTATAAAGTAAGGCGCAAATAGCAAATCAAATGAACAATTCTGGAAACAAAACAACTCGACAACACAACCAAATCGCAAAACACAACTGAGATCATAGAACCTTGAAAACACACTTGAAAGAAGCAGGATTGAACGACATAAAACACATAGTTCAACGTCCTACATAAGAATCCTACTTCTTTTCAAACACGCTACTTGTCATGACATTAAAATGTCTCGACATGTCACGAGCATACAGTGTGTGTGTATATATATTTTTTTTTATTTTATTTATTTATCTATCTATCACTAGGACTTACCCTTTCCATGATGTTGTGGATTTTACAGTTGTGTTTTCCTATTTGCGGTTTGGTTTTGAATTGCTTTGTTTTGCTTTGTATAGACATCTTGCTCAAGAAGGCTTACGAGTAGGGCTTGTTGTGATCGAACCTATGACCTTTCAGGTGGGAGTCAACCACTTTAACCATTAGACTATCCTGCCCCCTCATGCTCTTTGATAGCTGTGGAAGGCATTGTAATTTTAGCATAGATCAGGTGTTTGCAGTGTAGCTAGGCTAACCTAACCATACCTAACCTCTACTGACCCATAAATTGTTCAGGTTTATGTGGGGTTACGAAGCAAGCTACTCACCAAGAGTTTATTCATGGCGGCAGGTCAAATTAAGAATTAAGACATGGTAGAGCCATCGTGTATAACCTAAAAGAAAAGAAAATTGAAGGGGAAATGAAAGAAACAAAAACCCTGTGGAACATAAGCCAGGGACCCCTGAGGGGATCCTAGTTTGAGAATCACAGTTCCTGTTTTTCTTCTGTCTAGGCTGAACGGGAAGCATGTGGTGTTTGGCAGCGTGGTGGAGGGCATGTCTGTCGTTGATGAGATGGAGAAACAAGGGACAAAAAGTGGCACTTGCAAAGCCAAGGTTATCATCACAGACTGTGGTGAACTTAAATAGAAACCTTTTTTTTCTTAACATTATCAGCTCTTGTAAAGCACCCGCTCGTCTATTCCCTGATTAAACCGTTATCAGTTGTTCTTCAGTATATTCTTATCTCCCATGTCTTAAAAGTGACGTGAAGAGAAACATTCCCTGTGATAAAAATCCTAATCCCTCTCCTCCAATTCAGGTATTGTTGTGATATTTAAGATGATTCTGAACATTAGTTAGAGATAAGATACATTTCGTTGCTGTATTTATTGAATCCGATAAAACATGATCATCAAGTGTTTTTTCAACTTGGTTTCCATTATTTCTCAAAAACAACTTCCAGCAAGTTGAGATACATTGGAACCGAATGGAGGATGAAAAGACAACAGCAGAATATACTTGGAATATGCGGACAGTATTTAGGCAAGAAAGCTATAAATTCAAGAGTTTCACAAAAGTTCAATTAATGTATTACATTTTATAATGTACCTTTTGAAATGTTGTGTTAGGAACATATTTATTAACAAATGGAATAAAATATAAGGGTAAATTAAATCCCTTGTTATTCATGACTAATTTTGACATTTTACATTACACAATATCATCGGAATGTCCAGAAGTGATTCACACATAGTCCATATATGGACTATGTGTGAATCACTTCTGG
>JAODLI010037659.1:0-18415 GCA_027575585.1 Percopsis omiscomaycus | reverse complement strand
GGGCGTAACATGCAATAAACCAATGAGAGTGTCATCTCCCATTCCCTTAAAGAGCCAGGTGCGCTTGAACCTTGGCGGATTGCTATTATAATGGTGCATTTGCCAAGTAGCTCGAAATAATGCTTCTCTGAAGAGGAAACGGATCTGCTCGTATGCGAAATGAAAGCATGCGAGCAGACCATTTACAGCAACAGCAGGATTCCAGCAGGATAAAATATCTTGATGTACACAATAATAATCTTTCACATCTTTTGATTGTTTTTATCATTTTCATGTTTGTGCGCTGCTGCTTGTCTCTGTGTGTGTAACACGCAGAGTGTAAGCGTGTTGTGCACCCGCTTATGTAGACGCATATTACTATCTTAAAATAACAGTGAAATACTGCGGCATTGACTTCAGACCAGGTTTTTGTTGGTCAATCGCACAATCCCTTTCCGCTGCCTGAACGATAGCAATGTGCCAACAATTTGACTGGCACACCTCATTTTAAGACCAACATGCCCACGGGTGCTCAGATGGGCGTACTTGCATTTGCTATTTAAACAATGTGGGCGCTGGAACAGGAAAATGACAACTGTGTCAGTGTGAAACTAGCAAAGACACTTTGTCGCACTTTGCGCCAGGTGTAAGATATGGCCATAGATCTTCCACACTACCATTTAAATTAAGCTGCAGTGTATGTGAGTTCCACTAGAGGGGGCTACGTGAATTTTTTTTTTTTACTTTGACCTGTCTGGTCGAATTTGGGATTGATGGATCCAATTGGCCTTGTTACAACTTTAGTCAGTTCATTGAGGTGGTTGGATCAATGCTGTGCGATGGATGGAGACTATCGCTGGGATTTAACATTTACCCGGTGTCTCTCGTGCTCTCTGTGCATGCTTGTTCGTGCGTGCACGCTCCATGTAATTTAATAAGTGCCCAAGCGCTTGTTGGGGAGGTGGGGGGGGTTCAAATAGGGAGCAGTGTGTGATTGAGTGTGAGACAGCATGCTGGATTGTGTGTGCGCACGCACACAAACACACACATTCACACACATTCACACACTCATATACCCTCTAATGGCATTAGTCAGGTCTCAGCAGGGGAGAGCAGGTTGCTGTTCATTTCAATTACAGCCATGTCAGGAGGTGGCCTGCGAGCCCCCTAATAGATCTCATTTTATATTTATGAGGGAAAAATCGGAACGATACATGTCTGGGGATGATATTTTCAGTTTAAATATCGTTGGGTATCGTTTGGGTTTTTTACAATACCGGTTTAATATATTTTTTTAATTAATATATATATATATATATATATATATCACGTCAGTTTTGATGCTAGTGAGGTAATTCGTCGAACACTATCGTGGGTATACTGGCTAAGACAAGGCCTCAGCCTCAGAAATGTATTAAACTAGCATGTATTTTCAGGCATGCAAGATTGTAGAACAATACATTTCTTTCAAAAGGACATGTTATGTGTTATGTTATGTGATTGATTTTGGGGAGTTTGTAGATGCCTATTTTGTGTGACCCTCTCAAAAAAGACTTTATCAAACAGTATGTAGACAGTGTGTGAGTGTTTATACTAGTTATACATATCCTCTTGTTATTTTCTTTATGATATGTGGTATGTGGTATTGTATGGTAAGATTCTTTATGGTATGTGTTACAGCCTTTTTGTGTGCATTATTTCCTCCTAGCAGTGAGTGGTGTGGTGACAATTTAACCTTAGTCATCATGACTCGGCTTTAGCTCTGCACTAGAGAGCCACAGAGAGCAGAGCAGAGTGGGAGGATTGGACATACTAAAACAGAGAAAGACAAACGTAAAAAGAAGGGGCAAAATGTTTCCAACTGCAGGACACTTTCGGTTACATCTTAAGGGTTATGTGTTATGGGTCACCGTTAAGCATTTCCGCTCAGTAGGGTTATTCAGGGTTATTATTGGGTTTCACTAGCAATGGTGGGCGGTCAGTCAAGATCAACTTCCCTGATTGGCTGTCTGAGTGTGGCTTCAATTGACTTGGCTGTCCGTGATTGGCCCTCATCCACTTGTCCTATGTAAGTCTACCCGCTCGGGGAGGAAGAAACGGAACGCCGTTTCGCATATCGTGTTTCCATAGCAACCGCATGGAGGCCAGTCATTGGGGAAGCATGCATGAGTCATTTCGTAATAAACTGTCCTTAGCGTCTGTCTTGCCAATGCTTTCTATTCAACATAAACACGCCTTAAACTAATACTGTAGAGAGCAAGGCATAATAGAACAATTATAGAAGAAAAGGGACTTATCTAAGCTTGGAAACTATTGTTAAGAGAATATTCTTTTACAGTTCTTCTCTGAATCCTCAATTTGACTTAAGACTGCTGTTACGTCCCTGACCCCTTGTTTAATTGTCACAGAACACCACCAAAACAAGTACAGATGTGTGGCAGCTGTTTATCTATTTAAAAGATCTAGCCAGATGTTATGCCAGAACTCCTTTCCTCCATTCACTAAACCACTGAGGCACTACTGCTACCTCTACTGCGGATGATAAGAATATGAATGAAAACAATTATTATTATTTTAATAACAACTGTAATTTTTCATTTATGTACGTAGCCTGCTTCATCCCCAATTATAATACTGATGCTAATAATGCTAATGCTAATGGAGCCTAATAGCTCCACTACGGTTGAACGAATGAACTCTGGACAGTTAAAGACAAGCAGACAGACTGAATAAAGTGGTGCAGTTACAGTAGTTGCATTATCAAAATGCTCCAGATGATACAATAAATTTAGCCTAGGCATTGAAGCAATATCAGCCATATACCCGTAGCTTGTGTTCTTTTTGTGACCCATTAATGGACACGCATAGTGTGGGCGTATGAATCCTTGTGTGTTAGGCTCTCCCTGACCACAAGCATGGAAAAGGTTCACCTACGTGTTGAATAGCTTCAAATGTCATTGTTTAATGTTCCCTTTGCAACACAGGACTTTCTTGAATTAGAAAAACAAACCCGCTACTGGACCTTGTCCCTGTCCAAGTGTCCTCGAGCACAACCCTGAATCTCCTACTCCTGCTCTTTGATACTCCTGAGAACGTCAGCCCGACGCCTCGATGTAAATGTCCGACAATAATCCTTCGGCTGAAGCCAGGCGGAACGCTGGGAGTGGGGAGATAACAATCGTGCTATGTTGGTGTGCGGGGGGAAGGCTTTTTGTGTTGACTTTTGCGGGAGTGTGTGACCTCTTGTCACCGTCCTGCTTCATGACGCAGAAAAAGAAAGGCAACCTGCCTGCTTATTAAGCCTTGACCTTTCCGACACAATGTATTATTTGTTGAAGTGGGCGTAGAATGCCCATGGAGATATAGGCCCGTAGGCCTGCTATTGTGACAAGGATGAGAATAACTAACCTTATATGATTCAGCGTATACCTATCAACCAGTCCACCCACTTGTTACTGTTGACAATACCAGGCCGTACGTCAAAGCTCGCAAATACAGCCGACACCATGTGTAATGAACAAGCACAACGCCATTATTGTATAATGTCAGCTCTCTCTTTCAGTCTTAGACAGTAAGCCGTTTGATTTATTTTTACAAACAATAATCAAATTGTGATTAATGAGATGCAATGACTCTCCATGCGCAACAGTATGAATTGAGAGGCCCCTGTTTACCATGGAGATGAACATATCATGGCAAAGCCTTCAGGAAATTGGAAAGCTATCTTGTGTCTGTGTGTGTCTGTGTGTGTGTGTATGCTTGCATGTGTGTATGCTGTAATGCACACATTAATGATTTGGTGAGAATTGTTCCTCATTCCCATGTATCGATCGCTGCTCCTGTACCCTCAAGGGCTAGTTACCACGGTGATGCATTGATGCATTGGCTTCCTGGAAGTCATGCTGTCTGGTGAGGGGTTGTTTTGGGTCAAACCCATTTGAATTCCTACAAGGCTCAATTGATACAGAGATGTTGTAGTTTGGGTATCGAATCCCATATTTCCTTACTAGATTTCCTACCTTGCAATTTCACTGTATGGAAAATGCAGCCCTTACTCCTGGAAATGATCAGGGGCAAGAAAATAAACACATCTGACAAACCACCATTATAAGATATAAGAGAATGTATTTGTCATATAAAATTTTTTGTATTGTCACTGTAGCCTAAAATAGAGCAACACCTACAATGTGTTCTCCTGCAGCATAGCTGATCTAGCTAATGGCAGATACAGATGCCATGGAAGCCATAGAACTCCACTGAAATAAGTCACATAGCTGTACTGTTTCTATAGTGAGCATAATTTATTACACTGGCATCATGTTTCATTCCTATAATTGAAATTAGAAGCAGTGACCGTACAGTTATATTATGTGTGTTTAGATATAGTAGCCATCAGATTTGTTGTATTAGCAGTTTGCTTTCATTTCCCTGAACCTCAAACTGTACTCAGACAACATTCATTTCACCCCCGGTGGCAATGACGAGTAGAAACCACACAAGCTGTAAAAGCCATCTAGTCACTGAGTAATAAAAGCCCTTACACGTCAATTCTCTGTCTCCAGACAAGTGCCATTTGAAATGTTTCAGCAACAGACCTTTAACGTCAGCCTCACAAACTTGGTCTTTTTCCTTCCTTATACTGCCTTTCTTCTTTCCTTTCTTCGGTCATTCCATCCATATTTAAGTTTGAGCCATTTTAGAGCCTACTGTAAGATACAAATGCTCTTTAGTACATGTTTTCTTCTTGTTGTACAACCGTGCTATTTTCCTAGCATTTACATTAGAAAGACAAAAAGTCCCTTTAAGGGGTTTTTGCTGTCTACATTTATAGATTGTGAGTGAAGGTAGGAAAGTGTTTTAGTCAATACTGTTGACTCTTTCTCTAGCTCTCTGTCTCTCTTTCTCTCAATCCGTCATTTGGTTACGACTTGAATAATGTCTTAAAACAAGTAAGTTTAGTTTTAGTTCACCCTTTCTACTGTGCTTTGAGGCAGGATCTGGGGACATAGAAGTTATAAAATGTATAAAAATTATTAATCAATTAGCTTGCATGTGTACATTTCAGCAGGTCACACACTGGAATGGAACTGAGTCCCTTTTGGATGACGAACAGCCTCTCCAAGCAATAAGCCCTGTTGATGCCATGAGGGAACATTAAATTGAGTTATGGGGTCATCATTTACTTGGCTTATTCAACATTATACTGGTTTATTCAGTCAATGATAGTTATAATATTATTATACAGTTTTCTCAGAAATTAAATTAACTTTCAATGGTGAAGTTCATTGAAATTACGTTTGTCCTTATTGAGGTTGACTATTGAGGTGATGTGCTGTGATGTGGTGTTTGATATGATGCTGCTGGAAACACCCATGGCAGTTGGCTTTTGCTTTAGATTATAATTTTTTTATGATAGAAAGAACAGTACAGGGCAGTGTCATGCTCTTTTGTTGTAATTTTTACAACAAATCTTTAGCCAGAGGCGGCGAGAAGGAACCTCGTAACCTGTAGACACTGAGTGTGTGCATGTGCATGAATGTGAAACTGTTATGTAAATGGGGCTGCATTTATATAGCCACAAGATCTGGTGCTGTACATCATTGCCTCACACACCCATTCACACACCGATGGTGGTGTCTGCCATGCAAGGCGCCATCCAACACATCGGGAGCAGAAGTCAGCGGGTATCAAACCAGCGACTTTTTGATCACCAGATGACCTGCTCTACCCCCTGTGCCACTGTTATGTCTCGTCAAGTATTTTAAGTTAAGACACTCATGTCTAGTCGTGCACTACTTATTTTGTATTCACCTTTCCCTCTCGTTTCAGACCCTGACTTCCTCTCTTTGTGTGATTTTCCCGCCATTGTGATTGTCTACACCGCCCCTGATTGGTTTAACCTGTTTTCCCCTATCTCTTGAATATATAGTCCTTGTCTCCCTTTGTTTTGTGCCAGTTCGTCTCGTTCAGTCTTCATCATAGTCTCGTCCAAACGTTCAAGTGAGCGTTTGTTTTGTGTGATATACCAGTAAACTACTTTTGTTGATCCTGCCTTTGTGAGTCATGCATTTGAGTCCACCAGTTGTGTTACAGAAACTTATTCAAACACAATCTATCAACTGAGGTATTTCATGTTAACACTGCATATGGAAGTACCATGCCGAAACTGGAGGTTTTAAAATAAGTGTGAAATAAGTTTACTATATATTGTAAGTAATGATACTAGGTCTTACATACTATCCCTGCAGTTTACATTTAACTGTGAATCTGTAATCCTGAACTGAACTAAAGGTTTCAAATTACAGGTTTGTCCCATGGCCAGATTTTTGTGGGTTCAAACATCTGTGACCTTTTACATATGACAAATAGGCCCAAACTACACACTGCACTAGCTAGTTGCCCCTAACCAGAGACTGTAAAACTAAACTGCTGTTATAATTGGCCTCCTATTCAAGAAAATCTCTAACATCGCCACAAATTCAGCAAATGACTCAGAACTGGAGATATCCTTCTATAACACCTCTGATGTGACCTTTCCCGGGTTTAGGAATGTAAACAAGCTTTTATGACCATGAACTTTGTCCTCCTTACTATGGTCGTATGGGATGTTACTGATCTGGAGGAGAGTTGTATATCAGCAAAATATTACATTTTTCAGATGAATGAGAAGTGAAATAGTCACAGAAGACGGGGAGCTAGCATTTGTAGGGCGTGTGTATGTGTGTATATGTATGCTTGCATATTTGTGTGTTGTGTGTGTTGTGCCTGGGGTGTAAACACTCCGGCATAAGGGTGGTCTCTCTGTCACGGATACGAACATGCACATGGACAGCACGTGTCAGTATGTGAGTGTGTTTACAAAGCTGTCAGCCCCGTTAGCACGGGCCAGAGAAAATATAGAACAGGTTAAAGAACACCACCCTAGCTTTAAAAGCTATCTTACCTCCCTTTATATGCTACAAACAAGCTACCAGTCAAAAGTTTGGACACACTTTCCCATTCACTTGAATGAGAAAGTGTGTCCAAACGTTTGACTGGTAATATCCATACAATGAAATGTCTATGTCAATAGTAAGACTAAATGGAATTAGTATACACGAAGCATGTTTTTAGACACAGAACTTTACATAAAGACCCTTTGGTTTCAGCTACAGGTGGGCTGACCTTCAACTGTGCTTGTTTTCCCATTGTGTTGTTGTTGTCGGTGCTGTTCGATTGCACCATCCTGCTAGGAGAACAACATGTTGAGTAAATTACTGACAGGGTACTTAGACCCACCCCTTAGATCCCAGTGGCTCCCCAAACTAGTCTGAACCAATAGTACTTGACTGTGATGTTATGTAGGAGGCTGTTGGTGAGGTTACTATATTCAGATAAGAAAAGTGTTTTCTTATTATTTCATTATTTATTATTTTTATTTATTATTGAATTTTGAGGTGCCTGTGTTTATATCGATGAAGTTTGATGATATGTTTAACAGACACCAGATGGGTAATTTTCTTTCTTTCTTACTTTCATGTCATGATGAATCATCTCTCTCTCTCTCTCTCTCACATGCACACACACACACACACACACACACTAGATTAGCGGTGTGTGTGTGTCGTGTGTATGTAATTTTTTTCACGAACACACTCAGTGAGTCACCTTCTTTACATTCATTATAGAGCGAGAGACGGAGAGAGAGAGAGAGCCCGATGGTTGATGTCAAAAGCAGAGGAGGAAGGAGAGTTTCATACGTGAGAGAGAAAGCTTGACAGGTGGACCGAGCAGCCTGACATGAGGAAAGGGTGTTGAGGACCGCTGTAAGTACCTACTGATTCTTTTGAAGGCAAATCCCTTATTGTTTACAGATTGTTTTATTTGGGTTTATTTAAAGATTAGGACATCCCTGAAGGACCACTGTGACAGGAGAGAGAGAGAGAGAGAGAGAGAGAGAGAGAGAGAGAGAGTTGCGCGAACAGGGATTCAGGGGTCAAAGTGCACTTATTGGTGCAGCCTTATCTTTCATGGCCAGAGGGTGGTGCTTTTTCAGCCGTTCGTACATGTCATTTTCAACCCCCTAAACCTTTATTGATGCTGGCATACAGCAATGCCCATATTCAGGTGCTTTTGGCTTTGCAACTGTCTTTCGTAGCAGAGCCTTGTAAGCCTAGCAGTGCTGCGTTCAAATTTTTATGGGTGATGAAATGTCATTGCATTTGTAACTCTTGTCAGGAATCTCATTCCAGGCCTGTACTTGCAACCCTCTTCACAGTTGAACTAAAGGAAACCTCCAGACTAAAAAAGAAATGTGCACCTGTAAGTCCCATAGAACGCTTAGCTGTGTCGTTGCTTTAGAACTATTCTAATGACTAGTTGTTTTGATATGACTGATATGAAACTGACGCCGTGTGTTCAGTTTTGATGTGTGTCAGTTGAGCACCTTGAGCTGGGATGTGCTGACCTACAGCTCTAGAGCAACTTATGCGGAAAGACACACACAAACACAAACCCTATCTGTTACATCATTGAGTGTCCATGTCTCACTGAATGAGTGTGTGTGACAGCCTTTCAGTACTGTAGACAGATATGAGAATAAAGACTTGAGAAGTGGCAGTTACACAGAGAAACGTCACAGCCTATTAATTTTCAAATTATTGTCAGTTCTTATTGAAGGTATTATAGACAGCTAGTCAGTGATTGAGAGTAAATAAGATATTGACTTCCGTGACTATTTTTCACATGGATCATGTATGTTGTCAAGAAGGAAGCTATTATATCAGAACCCATCTTTCAGCAGTTAGTCGGAATTTTCTGGGTTTACATTCAGATTCACATTCAGACCCATAAAGAAAAATACATTAGATGGACTAGTGATGAATGCTGAGTGAACTATAGTTTAACATAAGGTATACAGTAGACTAAAATATAAAAGATTAAATTAAAGGCAAAAAATGAGTAGTATGAGCAGTATATATAATTTACTGCACTTTCAAAACCAAAACCACAAGTTTTTGTAACCCTGGTTTCAACCACAAGGGTGATTCCACACACATATCGAGGAGTGTCTCTTTAACATTTTAACCAGGTTATAAACAGAGATTGTGGGATTTGTTTTTGTGCTGGGGTTTGTTTATGTGTTGAGACAGGAGATGGAGTGACAAGCCGACTGAGAGAGACAGAGTTGCATAGACCTGTGTCTGCGTACGGTGCCATTTTTAGGCCAATGCCAAAAAGCACATTCTCTGGCAGGCAGTGCGCAGGCTTGCTGTAAAATGCCATTCAGGAACATAACGTACAAAGGCTCGGAATTGCAACAACACGGCTCCGCAGCACACTTTGTTTTGACCAGCTGGAATTAGCTGGAAGAACTGCCATGATGTCACACCTAGAAGACTACAATAAACATTCATCTAATCAAGTCCCGGTTGATGTGTCCTGTGGCCAGCGGGAGGCGCCTTCTATCTCCTGGCTGCGGGCCTTGTCAAACAGAGTGGATAAATATTCCTGTGCGCCGATGCCAAGGGCAAAGGGAACAACACAGCCACTGTTTCCTCTGTATCCAGGGTCTCTGGTGGTGCCAAGAGCCTCCTCTCTCACCAGTTGGCCCTGTGTCCCTCAACCCCAGCCGGAAGTGACAGAATATTGGCAGTGAGACATGCTGCTTCACATGTGAAAGAATAGGGCATTAGAGGTGTGGTGTGTACTCAGAACTCAGTGTATTATCATTCTGTCATTTGTCTGTAAAGAATGCAACTTGCTGGCAGCCGTCTATTAGCACGTCACCATTAGCTCATCACCATTGTAGCTAATGTTTTAGTTTAAAGGTACACTGTGCATCCCCAGAACCTCAAATGTCTGCCCTGGCTCACTGTTTATTTTTGAAACACCACTGTCCACAAAGGTGCGGGTGGCTGTTAGCGAAGGAGTAGAGGAAGGTGTGAGCCTATGAGAGCTGTAGGGGGAGGAGTAGAGAGGAATGCGAGCCACCTAGCACTCAGGTATGGGAGAGGCATACAGTACGCTCTATGAGTTTCAAACCAGAACAATGTTGTTCTAGAAGCAAAACGATAAGTGTATTTTTTAATCTGACCGACTGAAAAATCCTTGTAACAGTATTTTACAGGTTCAGTTAAAATAAAATAAAATAAACTTTGCTCACTAGGGGGCAGTGTGTGTGTTCTGAAAAAATGGTCTCCTGTCACTTAATTTTTACAATGGTCCACTTGCATGTTCATTGCATAAGGTCCTTATGTAATGCATGTCCTTATGATAAGGACATGCTTAGTGTGTGATTGACATGTGAAACTCCTTGACCCTGTATAACGACACTAACACACATGCACACAAGCACACATATGTACTGTACATGTAGCTACACAAGCACACTCAGAAACACATGCACGTTGTCAGCACAAGGTTGTTGCCTTTTAAAGGGTTTAATTATGAGATGTGGTGTTGTCTGCATGCAGTATTAAAGCCCAACAATGTGTGACAGAGGTTCTTCCGTCTGCTGAAATACAGAGCAGAGAGTTAACTTGTGTTTAGTACACTAAATAGTTTTTCTGTAGCGAGATAGCGCCACACATTGACAAGTAACTGCTTTTGAAATATTTACAGTATTTTTTTATTTTGTATCATCAACTTGATTATATCTTTGTCATTAAAGTGGGAGGTCTGCCATTTGAAAATTTGAAGCTAGCTCTCTCTGCAGGCAAATAGTAAAAATGGAGGAAATGTTGTGAGTGAACCACGGGCAACCAGTCTAGTCTAATCTAGTACGTATGTCTCTGTGAATTAGCTAGGTCTTGTTGTATGGTGAAAATGCAATGCAATGCAATGTAACAGATCATTAGTATGGATCAATGTTCATCGACTAGTTTACCATTAATTCAGGATGCCCTGCAATGATAAAGATGGATGTGTGTGCGCGCACAGCAGGTATCAGTATTTATTATATATAATCCACCCAACACTGGTAGGGGTGCGAGAGGCCCAGTCGGCCCAGTATTTAGCCTTAGATCGTGTTTACCACCCGCTTTGGGCTGCATTCGCAAGCAACCCGACTCCGAGAAGACCGGAACCCTGGTGCTTGACGGGCACGGGCCGGGGGCGTGGGCCAAGAGTCCAGGCGTCCTTCTACTGCTCTCATCCCCTGGAGGAGGGGAGCGCCATTGCAGGGCATGTCCCCGATCGTGACAGTGAACAGGATGCTGTCAGAAGGATATACAGACACACTTTAACTGAAACTTGCTAGAAAATAGTCTGGGATGTCTAGTATGGAGATTGTGAATGACAGGTATCAGTTTTAGGATAAAAAAAGGCACTGTATAATTTATTATTTTTTCAGATAAATCCTTGTTATCACTACAGGCAAACACGGTCCATTTCATGTGTTGAGTTTCTGCTGTTCTGACATTCATATTCTAGTGAATATTTTCTTCTCTTGTCATTAGGCCTTTCAGAATTGATGTGGCACACGTGTGCACGTGTGAATAAACATGTTTCTACTGGCATTTTGGCCGTCTTTTCCCAGAATGTTTACGTGGGCGACCTGCGTGATTATACCTGTTGAGAAGGACTTTTGTGTGTGTGCATGTGTGCTTTTGTTCTTTCTTACAGTGCCACTCCTTGCTATGAACTTTGCCTGTTCGTTGCCGAGCTCATGCCCATAACAACTTACATGGGTGTGTTTTTACCTCTATAGTCAGATGATGAGGATCATGATGAAACATTAGATGGATTGTGGAATTACCAGAGGGAGAGATGATCACAGTGTAAGGCTATGCAGTTCAGTGATGACACACACATACTGTGTCCCTGTGTCTGTGTCTCTGAATTTGGAAATCAGATCATCTATGCTCAGATCAATTTTATAAATTTAGGATTTAGAAAATTTCAGATATTTCTATTTAACAAAACAAATAATTTCAGATTTCTATTTCACAAATGTAGGATTCTATAACTGATCAAAACAAGCATTCTTGTGGTTGTATATTTGTGTTGTATGAACCAGTAGATTTCACTTCATAACTGTTGAACAATTGTCTTGGCTCACATTGTCTTGGCTCACGCCCTAGTTTTGAATTTGTTAGGCTGCCACATTGTATAGGGGTGTGTTTAGTCATCAGAACAAAATGTTTTAGAACGTGGTGTTTACCTTCTGCCACTGTGAGATGAAGAAAGCAATAAATGTTATGGTGTGTGAGCAAGGAGCCGCAGAACCGCATGTGACGTTCTATCTTTGTGACTCGAGCCGCACGTATTTTCTCATTTTCCCCTTTATTTTCCCAAGACGCAAAGCTATGACATCACAACAACGTGATTGGTCAGTTGCAATGGGGCAATATTAATTATGATGTAGGGACAACACCAACGCGACGATATCAGATCGGGCAAAGGGCAATGGTGAGTTTGGGGGGGGGTTGGGGCATTAATGGAAGACACACTCACCTCTGCTAATGCATACACAAGTCTTGACACCAGCCTTGGCTGTGTGTGTGTGTGTGTGTGTGTGTGTAAGGGGTGGGGCATGTGGTTTCCCGCTATAGAAATTAAATACTTATTCCTAAAATTCCTGATTTCGGACTCACTTCCTACTGTGCGGTAAAACCGGTTTAACTCTCTCTCTCTCACTCACACACACCCACACGACAAACCGCAGGCTGCAGGCAGACTTTCAACGTCATTCCTTTGGCATGTTTCATGTTGTGTGTATTTGTGTGTGGCCTACAATTTGACTAAGTGGGTTGCAAACGGAAGCTGCTTTACTTATGTTGTAAATTTGTTGTTATAATCTGTATATGTTAAATTATAATGTACTATGTGGAAATTATTAGGATCAGATTTTTTGCAAAGCAGTGGTTTTCAAAAGTGAGGTCGGGACCCTCAAATACGTTTACACAAGGGTTTAATGGCTCAAAAAGCACTGATGGTAAGGGGGCCCACAGAACAATTTGATGCTACAAAGGGGACTATGACTCCAAATGGATTGAGAACCACTACAGTAGGTGAGAGGTTTTCTACAGCAGGTTACATTGATTGCAGTTAAGCACGGTCCCTAGAAAGAAGTTGAAATATAACAATGAACTTCTTGGGAAGTTTTCAGGAAAGGACCATGTAAGGATGCACTGATTATAGAGAAAACGTGTTCACAGTGGGGAAACACGTCTTACACTCCAATTTCCATTGCTATTCCTGGAATCGCTAGGTGTTTAGGAAGGTGTGCCCGTGTGTATGGGTGTCTGTGTGTGTGTGTGTAGGGGGGTGGTGGTGGGGGAGTGGGTGGGCACCCTGTACCTTGTCCTAGCTGTTCTCAGAAACAATGACTTCATAAAAGCTGTTCATACCTGTGGTACACACACACACACACACACACACACAAACGGGGTTGGACTGCTTTGCACTAAAGTAAGTCTGTCGGGTGTGTGTATGTGTTTATGTGTTTAATTGCATTCTACATGTGCATTTGTAAGCATGTAGGCATATCGTAGGTTCATTTTACGTCCACTTATTTACTCGCTCGTATGTGTGTGTTCTCACACACACGCACACACCTGTGAGCGGCCTCATTCCGTCAGTGATTCTCAGTGGGGGGTAGACCAACACAGCCTCATTAGCAAGAAGCCAGTGTGCATCTCAGATCTCAGGTGGTTCTGCAAACACACACACTTTTTTGGAGGCGTGAGCCAGTCATACAGTTTGTACGGGCCTAAGGCTGTACATCATGTCTCGGCTAATTGGAGAGACAGCTTGTATATTTCGGCCTTTGCCCTGACTGTTTCTGTTTTGTTGGTTCTCTGCTGTGACCCAGATACTGTCACATTATTTCCTCTAAACTGCCCGTCATGTTGGAATGTGTTGAACTTTTCTGGTTAACAGGCCTCCGAGCCTTTAGCTTGTAGGCAGCATAAATTATTATTGCGCTTAGGTAAAGCCCTTGTTATGTTATACCCTTGACTGCAAAGTTTTACCTGAATATAAGTCCACCCGCTGATGTTTGGGATGGATGGCCACTGTTTGGTCAGTTTCATTCTATCTCTAATAAATGTCTAATAAAGGTCTCTCAATGGTGTATAACAGTTTGACCAGCATCGTAGACATGAGGTGAGACAAGTGAATCCAATGGAAGTTGATCAATGTTAGATTCAGTTCATTAAATATAGTGACCAAACTGATTATTTCACCCTGAATGTCAGTGTGTGGACCTTAGTTAAATAAGCTATACAGCAAAAGGCTTTACTAAAGTTCAATATCACTTTATCTAGACATCAGATAGAGGACCAAAGTTAAAGCCAAAGTGATACAGTAGCATGTACCTGCCTGTGCCAAAGTGTCCTTGAGAAAGAAATTGTATTCCTGTCTGTTGTTCTGTCTGTGGACAGGGGCCAAGAAGGAGCATTATATTAAAAATAATGTTTCCCAAAGTGTGTGTCTGTGTGTGTGTGTGTGTGTGTGTGTGTGTGCATGCGTGCAAGTTCTGTGGGCATACATTTGTGTGTCCATCTGTTTAAATACTATGGGAACTGTGTCCGGTTTCCCACAATGCCGTGTGTGTACAGAGGGGGTGTTAAGTGGGGTCGCTCAGAAGAAGCCTTTAGCATCACCATGGAAACCGGGACTCTTTTAATAGAAGTCCTCGTTGGTTTCCCACTTTCCTGCTGTTCCATCGTCTAAAAATACAGCCCAGTTGATAGCATTAAAGGTATACTCCTAGTTTACTCCTACGTTTATGTAATTACCCTAGTGGTTGAAACCATTGTTACAAAAATGTATTTTGGTTTGAAACACCACAGAGCGAAGAGCAAGGCAACTGCCAAGGTTAGGGGTTCTATTCCATGTCTAGAGCAAAAACTACACCACAGTATACACTCTGCAGTGCAATGTGACTTGGTTGAAGACGTCCTAATAGTATGGGCTGTCTGGAGCAATATTATTCAGAATTCCTCCTTATCCTAGTATTCCCAGCCATCTCTCTGGCTTTGCTGGGCTGCCCTCCAGGTGCCTGTTAAAAACATTCACACAATGCCAGAGAACATGCTAATTCTCCAACCTGCCTGTGGGCAAACGTGTGTGTGTGTGTGTGAAATGTTTGGCAATCATTAACACACACCTCCAGCTGACACACACACACACGCACACACACACTGCCTCTCACGCACAACACAAGTAGTGGTATAGTTCAGTCACAGGTGGGTGTGTGCTTCCTACATTCGTCACTCTTTTTTAACTGCTTTAGGGAGACACACCCACTTTGTTTTGGAGGGCAGGAGAGAGAGAGAGATTGAGAGAGAGAGAGATACATACAGGGAGAGTCGGTAACTGCCAGTGAAACCATTCTGTAAACACAGACCTGGGAGTGAATTAGTGATTAAAGAGGGCAAAACAAACTAGATTAAAACCCTACAATCTGATACACTGATGGTTGGGACTTTCCAGGAACAGGGAGGCGTCAGTACATGAAATAGGACAGATGGACAAATTCCAAGCCAAGAAAGAAAAGTGAGTAATATTGTACTTTCTTTTGCTTTTACACTACAGCAACAATTACAATTAGGTCATTTATCAGATGCTTTTATCCAAAGCGACTTACAATTACATGGTGCTATTACATGGAACAGATAGGGGTTAGGCATCTGATTCAAGGATGCAAACTCTGGGAGGCCAACACCTACACAACTAGACTATCCTGCTCCTGATGCCTATTGAAGTTATTAATGTTGAGGATGTACGCTTTCGTTTTGTTGCATGTGTCACATGTGAGAATGCGCGTGGGTGTGTCCGATCCAGCACCATTTCATTGGCCAGCCTGGGGTTGGCTCCATTGCATGTGTGCAGCCCCGTGCGTACCTGTACCTGGGATGAAACAGAATCTGCCCAGCTCCAGCCCCACCCTCTATTGATACATGTACTAACTCAAATGTACCACAGAGAGAGAGGGGGTACGTACAGTATGTGCATGCGTACATACATACTGTACATACATTCATACATACATCTTCCAGCTATCATCTCAGTTGTAGGGTCTGTGTGTCGCTTCCTTTTGTAATATATGTCTCAGCGTGGCTGTAACTGCCCATCTTTGCTTGTGCAAATGTTCAATCGTGTCACATACAGCGAGTGCAATAATACTGTACAATATCGTATAGACCAAAATACTCTTTTATATGGGATGTCCGTCCATATGTTTGTTGCCTACAGGGTAGTAAAAGAGCCCTGCTGGGTTTTCTCCTCAGATCAGCCAGGGTCTGAGTGTGGCCAGCTGTCAGCCAGCATAACAGACGAGCGCTAACTATACGTCCAAGAAGAGTTATACCTCTGTTAGCCTGTCTGTCTGTCACCGCCCAGAAAGTCCTGACTAGCCCGCTTCGAGTCCCCACCAGGAAATTATGCAAGACAGACCCTACGTCACGCGTCTGAGAGAGTTGTTTTGACGGCCGTTAATGCTCAGGTGTCAAATTTTGCTGCGGGTGGCGAAGGAAAGGGACACTCCCTGAAGCCTCAGCTTCAGCCAGGGCTTTCTGGGCCTTAAAGGGGTGCGCGCTCATGTGTTTATGTGCTCTGGTCTTTGTTTATGTGCTACGAGAGAGCGACTCTCAGCATGTGCACAAACACAGCAGAATAGTCTTGTCGCACAGCAGAAAATGACCCTTTAAACCAGCGTTACAAAAACATTGTTGTATTGCCCCTCCCACGATTCCTGAGTTGCACTCCTCTCTGCCGCTTCCCCTACAGCTTTCATAGGCTCACACCTTTCTCCAGCCGCCTCCAAACTTTTGTGGACAGTGTGCTGGGGCAGAAATTTGGGGATCTGGGGTCAGTAGTGTAGGCCAAAATCACAATGTGGGTGGGCACAGATTCAGACAGCCAAGGGGCAGGTGGAGAGAATGGTGGCCGGACAGTAGGACTCTGTCTGGTGCTTGTATATACAGTGCATTCGGAATATCGTCTTGAGAATAAGGGTTGTGCGTGTGTGTGTGTTTGTGTCGCATGCTTCTTATGTATTCACGCTACAGGGCACTGTTTAGTTTTTATCTGATCAGGCTGATTTTCCTCTCTTCCCTCTCCTGAGTTGGTCTGCCTTCCCAGATCCAAGGAAAGGAGGGAGAGAGTGAGTGAGAAAGACACACACAGAGAGAGAGAGTTTTGTCTTAACATTAACATCATTTACAATTTAATTTTGTGTAAGAATTGTGTGTGTAAGATTTAGCACCATTGCATGATTTCAGAAGTATTTTAAAACCTCAGTTTTCGGACAGTATTTCCACATGTAGTGTATACATGCATAATATCTTAGCAGAATTAATGTTTTGTCTGCAACCACCATATATAACCACTATATCACTTAGTTGAACTTAGTCTCTGTTGAGGTTATGCCTGTCATCAGGGCTTTCTAAATGGAAATAATAATGTCATGGAAATAATAACAATTTATGTTTTTTGTTTTGTTGTGTTTTTTTAGTAGATTGCACACAAAAAATCATGAGTATGAATGTGAATATTTTCACAGCCTAGGTTGTTTATAGGGGCAGGATATTGTCCAGTGGTCTGGGTGTAAGCATAATTGTTACTCATTGTAAGTCGCGTTGGATACAAGCGTCCGCTAAAACGACCTAATTATATTATTATATATGTTAATAAGAAACTCACACATACACAAACTCAAACACACATGCAAACACACACACACATACCCTGCACATTTTAAATGTGAGGAGAGAAATAGTTGGCTCTAGATAAGGGGATTTGTTTACAGTCATATCAGCGCTGCACAGACAGACAGAGAATTCTGGGAAACAATTTTCCATAGAACACCCTCTTTTTGGGAAGTTGGCTTGGTAACGAGCCAGGAGAGACGCATGTTTGTCTGCGGGTGTTTTAGTTTCAGGATGACTAACTCTCCACAAATGTGTGTGTGTGTGTGTGTGTGTGTGTGTTTCATGCCATGTATTCATCGCACCACTATGTTTTGAGTGTTGTGAGTTTTTGAAAATGCCGGCACTGCGCATGTTTGTGTGTATGCGTACACGCGTATGTAAGCGTGTACTTTTCTGCCTCACTATTTGATGGAAGTGTGTCATATCGAGAACATTTTACCTAGGGTGTAATTGAAAACATTCCTATGGGGATTTGAGTGTGAACCATGTTTCTGGTTTTCACTGGGAAAGAAGTATCTCTTAACATTTTCCTTTAACTGTTGATAGTTTTGTGTTACACTCTGTCTGTCTAAGCCACCCCACAATACCACCATTACAAAACAGTAATGTGACTTTCGTGTGTCTCTTTAACAACCACTTCTAGTGAAATTTGGCTCAGCAGGACACGTCTCGCTATTTTTATCCTGTCACAGATGAGCCCGTAGGAGTGTTTATGTGTGTCGAGAGAGAGAGAGAGAGAGAGAGAGAGAGAGAGAGAGAGAGAGAGAGAGAGAGAGAGAGAGAGAGAGAGATAGAGA
>JAODLI010037649.1:0-18423 GCA_027575585.1 Percopsis omiscomaycus | reverse complement strand
GACACTGTCATTTTATGCATGTGTACACACACACACACACACACACACACACACACACACACACACACACACACAAACACACTTCGAGAACCATGTGCTAACTCACTAAATAGTCCTCGGCCCCAATAGTACATGGAAGGGTGTAAAGGTCATGTGAAATGGATACTCTCGGTCTACGGGCCAGACCCCATGCGCGCCCACACCCTGTTCTCCTGCTGACTGTGCACTGGTGCAACCGGTGGCAGTCCGGGTGGTAGTGCATCTGTAATCGGGGTGGAGAGAGGGGATTGGCCTGGAAAAAACGGTAAAGGCTGCTGTGTGGGTCGTGCGCTGTCTTGTAATTTAGCTCACCATGAAATCATTATGCCAGCTGCACCAATTTCAAAGGGGGCAGTGTGTAAGATCTGGTATCATCTGCTGACGATTCATTTGGCAGGGTGTTTCTATGTGTAGTGTACGCAACGTTAAGGGAAACTATGTTGGCAGATCTCGTGATTGCCATTTTGTTTGGATGTGATTGTGAGGCTCACACATGCCTCATTGTAGACTCCTTGGCTTTGGCAAACTGACCTGACTCTACACTGCCTCCTTTGACCAATAAATAAACACTATTGACCCTACCCCCCCCCCCCTCCCCCATTTTTTAACATTTTAAGATAGACATGATAAAAGAATCTAACTGACTTAGCTACTAACTAACTACTCAAAGGATATATTGCGACAACCTTACATTTTATTAACCCATGGTTACATCTACAGTATGTCTACTACCTTTCTTTCAAAGAGTGGTGGTTGTAATTTCTGAAGTGTGTTTATGGTGTTCTTCAGCAGTTCACACACGCGATTCAGTTGGTCCTCCTTTGTGGTTGAGAGTAGAATGTCATTATTCATATTATTATTAATTTGGTTCTATATGCTTGTCCCTGTGGTGGGAAAAAAACGTTTGGGAGGTCTGGACTAATGTTTGATCCCACACAGTACATGGGAAGTTACAGCAAAATGACAGTTCCCTTTGGGGGTTCATTACATGTGCGGGCATGCAGTTTATGTCATTTCCTCTCAAAGGACCCCCCCGTCTGTCAATGTACAAGTCATGTGATCTGTATCCATTACTGGTACTGTGTGTTCTCTAATGAGAGAACAAGGCAGATACACTGGTCACGCTAGAGTCCAAGGTCCATTTGTCATTCTATTCTGGCTCGATGACGTCACTAGAAAAAACAGCGGGGACTTCAGATAACAGATTAAGTCAACAGTGATTACAAGCAGATAAGCTACATTTGCGACGTAGACCTCTCTCAAAAGGTTTTTCACTCAGCAACAGTGTTTCACATTACACAGATCCTTCTTGCAAAGGTTCTATTTTCTTTTCCACACAAGCATACGTTGGGGAGAACGTATATCTTTAGCAGACTCACTTTCAAAGTGCTGACAGTATGCACCATCACAATTAAACTATTCATTTAAGCAATTTCGGTGGACAAGAAGGTTAAAACCCGACATTCTCACATACTCACAATACTTCTGCATGTTGAAATGTCGGATATGTGAATGAATTTAGGAAATGCGTATATAACATGCACAGCAGCAGTTATATGGGTTTTAAGTTACTACATAGAGCTGCAATGGATTATAATAGTTTATTAGCCATTAGGAACCTCGTAGTCAGAGAGGCCCGCCCTAACACATTAACATTGTGCCCTCACAGAGGGAGAAAGGTTTGGTATAAAGGCTCAGGGAGGGTGGTGGTTTTGGTAAGGGGAGGAGTACTGGTAGTAGAGGAGACCGTTAATTAATAGATTGTTCCATTCCAGTGGACCATCTGTGTGGAAATGCCTGGCAGCTGCTCACACAACAGTCATAACATCCCCTCAGCCTGATGCTGGCGATATACAGTATGCACAAGCCAGACATTGTGACCCCCAGCTACCCGCTGTAGCCTACTAAATGCACTGCCACTGTAGCATACTTGAGCATTGTTTGAGTACTTTGTATACCGTCCAAGCCTCTTTTTTCCCCCTCTCAGAAATAGCATTTGATTGAATAAGCAAGCCGGAATACGTCAACATCCGCTTTGGTATTCCAGTGTTTTGTTATTAGATGCAGTAGTATTTATATCTCAGCATGTATTTGTTGTCCTACTCTTTCCTGTCTTTGATATTGACAGTCTCTTGCAGCATATTACAGAAGATATCATACCCCATTTTACATTCAGCGTGCACACGTGGTCCTGTGTTTACAACAATAACTCAGGTTTCCAAACCATTTGGGGATTAATTGGCAGCAGGGGGAATAAATAACTTAACTGCCTGTTTTTCAGGCGCGGACCTGAGAGCGTAAAACAGTGATTTTTATGAGGTGTTAAATTTTCCATGACATAAAAACTTAAGTCCTGTCTGAAATGGGGAGGAAGTAAGAGTGTTTATAGTGTTTCCGTTTTTGGAGAAGCAGGCCCAATGGGAAATGACAGTGAGGGGGGTAGAATTTCTGTAAAAGGCCCTGTTCCATCAATGTTGTTTTAGTTCTCAGAGAACCCATACCTGGGTGCAGAGTGGTTGGCATTCCTCTCTACTCCTCCCCCTACAGTGCTTCTAGACTCAAACTGTTCTCTACTCCTCCCACCACCATGCAACAAATTTGTGGTACTGTGGGCACTATAACATAAAAGAGTGTACCTTTTGATGATTGATGTAATCTTAATTTTCCACCCACTCTTTGCATTCATATGCATTTTACATTGATTTGTTCCTTACATCTGCTTCTTTTATCTTCTTCTTGTAGGTTGAAGCTGTTAATTGACCAGGAGAAGGCCTACCAGGAGAGAAAGGAGGACGAAAGCAACAAAAAGGTTTCGGCTCTGAAAGAGGAGGTGACCAAACTCAAGTCCTTCGCGTTGATGGTAGTGGATGAGCAGCAGCGCCTCACCGAGCAGCTGAGCCAGCAGACGGTCAAGGTCCAGGAGCTGAGCGCCAGCGCTTCACAGGCCCAGGAGGAGCTTTGCTCGGTCAATGCCCGCTTGCAGGACGAGGAGCACAAAGTCTTTCGCCTTGAGACCGAGCTGCGCGACCAAGCCTCGCGACACCACCAGGAGCAAGAGGCGATGACGGCCAAGCTGACCGGCGAGGACGCCCAGAACAGGCAGCTGCGTCAGAAGCTCTCCGCGCTGAGCAGGCAGCTCGATGAACTGGAGGAGACCAACAAGACCCTGCGCAGGGCCGAGGAGGAGCTGCAGGAGCTGAGGGACAAAATCGGCCGCGGGGAGTGTGGGAACTCCAGCCTCATGTCCGAGGTCGAGGAGCTGCGCAAAAGGGTGCTCGAAATGGAGGGCAAGGACGAGGAACTGATCCGAATGGAGGACCAGTGTAGAGACCTCAACAAAAAGCTGGAGAAGGAGGCCAGCCAAAGCCGAAGCCTAAAGGCGGAAGTTGATAAACTGAACCACAGAATTATGGATCTGGAAAAGCTAGAGGACGCTTTTGGGAAAAGCAAGCAAGAATGCAACTCCCTCAAGTGCAACCTGGAAAAAGAGAGAACTGTCTCGAAGGTTCTGTCCAGTGAGCTGGACGCCTTGAAAGTCAAAGTCAATGACCTAGAGGGTGCTGAGAGTCAGCTGGCAAAGACGGAGCTGACACTGAAGGAAGACCTCACCAAGCTAAAGACACTGACCGTCATGTTGGTGGACGAGAGGAAGGCAATGGCCGAGAAGCTAAAGCAAATGGAAAACAAGGTACAAAACAGCACTGGCAAGCTGCAGGCCGAGCAGGACAAAGTTACGTCGGTCACGGAGAAGCTTATTGAAGAGAGCAAGAAAGCACTGAGGTCGAAGGCTGAGCTGGAGGAGAAAATGTGCAACGCCACAAGGGACCGGGACGACCTAAAGGCCAAGCTAAAGGCAGAGGAAGATAGGAGCATGGATCTAGAGTCTAAGGTCAGCATGATGAAGAAACGGCTGCAGTCACTGGAGACTGTGGAGAGAGAATACCTGAGGAGCAAAGCTAAGGAGGAGCACGTCAAAGCACCCATCGCTAACCGCTTCCAGCAAGAGGACAACAAGGTCAAGGATCTGACGCAGGAGGTCGAGCGCCTCAGGCGAAAACTGAAGGACATGAAAGTGGTGGAAGGAGACCTGCTCAAGACTGAGGAGTTTGAGTCGCTGGAAAAGAGATTCTCCAACGAACGGCAGAGGGCGAACGCCTTGATGGAGGAGCTGGAAGTCTCCAGAAATGAACTTTCGAAGTACCAATTGGCTGAAAAGAAAGAGTGCAGCCAAGAACAAGTTCTTTATAAACGCTTGAAGGACGAGGAGGCAAAGTCCAGTCATTTGTCGAGAGAGGTCGCAGCTCTGAGGGAGAAGATCCACGAGTACATGGGCACGGAGGAGTCCATCTGCCGTGTGAAAACCGACCACTCTACACTGCAAAGGAAACTGACCCAGCAGGAGGTCCGAAACAAAGAGCTGGCCAGAGAGATGGAGACCCTGACCCGTGAGCTGGAGAGGTACAGACGCTTCAGCAAAAGCCTCCGTCCCGGCATGAATGGAAGGCGCTTCTCAGACCTGCACGTTGCCACCAAGGAGGTCCAGACCGAACCAACTGACCTCCTGCCTTCCACCTGCAGAAACATGGCGCCACTGGAACGGGCCGTGTTGAACGGTAAACTATATGACGAGAGCGAACCCGAGGGCGACGGCGGTTACAGCAACGAGCTCCAAATCTCCAAATGCAGCTCCTCCTCCCTCATCAACAATGTGAACAACCTCAATAATAACATGAGGAAAGCCTGCGTCCCCTTCCTCAAGGCCAAAGAGAGCCCCCACCCGGTCAACGGCAAAGTTACACCGCGGCACAATGCAAACCACGTCCAAGGCGGGGACGTGGTGCTGACCCACAACCCCGGTCAGCCTCTTCACATCAAGGTGACTCCCGACCACGGGCACAACACAGCTGTGTTGGAGATCACCAGTCCCACCGCAGAGAATGCTCCGTCCTACACCAGCACTGCCGTCATCCCCACAAGCGGAGGCCCACCCAAACAGAGAATCACCATCATCCAGAACGCGTCCCTTTCCCCCACCACAAAATCCATTTCCCCTACAATTAAATGCAAGGGCTCCCCGTTGTCTGACGGACCGGGTACCCCAGACCGAGCCCTTTCCCCGTTCACTATGGCCGCCTACACCAGAGCGATGACCCCGGACTCTCCCGACTCTGCGACTCCGGACCGGGCCATGTCCCCAATCCAAATAGTGTCGGTGACAACGGGCACCCCCGACCGGAGCTCCGTCTCCTCGGAATCGGTGGAGGTGGTGGGAGGCCACGCCGTCTTCCGCGTCACCCCCGACAGGCAGAGCGGCTGGCAGGTCCAGAGGTCCAACAGCTCGGGGCCCAGCGTCATCACCACGGAGGACAACAAAATTCACATCCACCTGGGGAACCCGTTCATCCAGAGCATCAGCAGCGCTCCGTCGCAAGCCCTGGCGCCGTGCCACGCGCCGGGGGCTCAGGAGCAGAGAACTCACATGCTGGCCAATGGCGGCGCCCCCAGCGTCAAGGGCAACAGCAAAGTCACAAGTAGTATCATGATAAAACCCACCTCCACCCCAATCCAAAGGCCGTCACACATTACAGTAAGTAATGCCTATAACTGACCCCTCCCAAAGCCCTTCATCCCATCATCTGCTGACCCCCACCCCCCCCCATTAGATCCAATACATACTACACTACCCATTTACCCACCCTTGGTGCCTTGACATTGGTGAAACCCTGACACCCTTTAAATGCCTGTTTAGATGACTGAATAGCGAAGGCATACTGTGGTTTGTTTTGACTATTTTTTACTGGTTGGTTTGCATAGCTTGGTTTGAGTTCAAACAAACTTGCCTGCATGGGAAAAAAAATCAGACAGATCTGACAATCTGACATTTACTCCAGGTTTTAATTTATGTGCCTTTACTGTGCTATACTCTATGGCAACTCTACCATGTAGCTTCACTATTCACACTGATGTATTCATGTTTTATACTTCATAATCTTCACGCCTTACGTTTGGTTTACATTGTCTTCTTTTATGAATATTAAAGTGTGCCAAAAGATGTACGTTTTAAGTTGTCATCCATGCTTGCCGATTTCATTCACTAAATCCAGCATGACATAAATGTTTTCCCATTTGTGGTAAAAATAAGAATAGAATATTATTAGATGGAAATATTTAGTATGATTTGGGTTTTGATGCATGTTTCTCTAACTTCATAACAAGTTTAATTCTGCAGCTGCACATATGTACTCAGTTTGGTAACATCATAAAAAATGTATTTTAAAACATGATTAATAGAACGGCATGAGAACGTGTGTGACCACACACACACTCAAGCTTTACAAGAAACGACGGAGGGTTGGGACATGTGTTTGTTTGCTTTAGTTTAAATCATAGGCTGATGTCATCGTTTCTAATTCATATCCTGAACACAGAAACCCAGTGACCCACTGTAGAGAAAAAGCCCAGCGTGATTTTGAACTGGGGAGTTATTTTAGGTGATCTGATGGAAAGTTGCTTAGCCGGTTTTAACAGCCCAGTGGCGCTCCTAGTGGAAAACGGAAATGTTTCAACCGGAGGGCCTGGTGCTCTTTAAAAATACGCTACATCCCAGTTTCAGGGACGTTGTGTTACAGCAGATCCTGTAACCTGTTTTGAGGACAATAACACAAACAGTAACTCCTTAAATTTCCGTTTTTTTATTATTTTATTGAGCGTTGTTTTGAAAAGACACATTTTGGATTGACCGGTTTGGCTTTCCAGTGCCGGAGAGCCCTGCCAAAGATGTTTCCCAGAAATTCGAGTTATGTCACCACTATAACCTTGAAATGCAGTTTTGTAAGACCCACTAGGCTATGCGTGTAGATCTGTTGTCAACGTTTGACGATGGCTAGCGATCTGTTCTTCGATTCGTTATTCTTTGATTGATCAACCGCCCGCAGTGGTTTGTGCGCATTGCACGTCAATTGGCTATTCACAGAGCAGTAACTTAAAACGCTTGTTTTATTTGGGCTTCTCCCTCGAATCATATCCTTACACGTGACTCATCAGTCCAAATTATGCGTTTCTTCATGTATATGCATTCTTTGAAATGTGGTTATATGGTCCCGCAGAGGGAGAAGCTTTTAGTTTAATCTCCATGGAAGGTCAGTAGGAAAAGATGAGAGGCCAACAAAAGGGATATGGGTGAAGGGGAGGATTCTTAAAACTAAGGTAACATGGAGCCATAATAATCTGATTAATAGGCTAATCAGAATACAAATACCCCCACTTTAAATGGGATTGTTAGTCCATATATTTTGAAAGCTAAATAACAAAGCAGTAGCTGTTCTTCTAATTTGCCCCGGTCACCTATCACATGGTGAATAGACATTATATAGCTATATCAAGTCTAGCCTATCCCTAGATGTCTTGTTGATATGAGACAGGTAGTTCAAAAAACTTTATTTGGTCTAAAATTCCAATACAACAATGGTACTCTTTTCAGTGTCAGATTTGTCTTAAATCAGACTACCGGTGCAATAAATGTCATTACACACACACACACACACACACACACAGTGTCTGTGTGACTACAAGAAGTTGATTAAATCAAGCATTAAATTGATTCCAAGTGGGAAGGAATGCAGCCTGAGAAACAGGATCCAAAGTCTAAACCCAGCAAGACGACGTCAGGGCTGAATAAGATGCTATTCATTAGACAGTGTTCTCCTAAAAGCGCTCAGCTGCTGACTGCCGTCTATCACCTCAGTTACCCCGAGTCACACTGGACCGCCCTCTGGCTCACAGAATTCATAAGCTGTGCTCCTACAGTTGAGACAAGGAGGACAGCTCAGCATGCCGTGTCCATTTTCCACAAAGATAAACTGCGTATCGCATGACATACTGCAGGCCAGGGCTGATTTTTATTATAAATAATCGCCTATTAATATCCACCACAGTTAAAAAGGACCTGGTTATATTCGCGACCAATGATATGCGAACAGCCATGCCAAAAAAAAGTTATCACTTTGCATCTCTGCCAGAATGAAAAATTGGGTATCAAGTGTCACGCTGAGGGCGAAAGCGGATTTCCTTGCGTTAGCCATCAATGATAATCATCTCAAATTAATTTGTACACATTGACCTGAGCTATAAAACCAGGGTTGGACAATATAAGGCGGCATGAGAGAGGCGGGGCTGGGCCCGGTCGAAACAAAGGCCTTTATTTTGTGTTGCAAGTGTCAGAGGAAATTGTACAAGCCTCGCTCGCTCCCAAGCCCTCGAAAACAACCTTGTGTTTGGTTACCTCGGAGACAGCCGTGCTGCTATTGCAGAACGCCAGAGGCCAGAGGAAGCGCTTGCTTGCGCTCTCTGGAACCGCTGACAGGACGGAGTCATGCGTTAAGGGCCACTCTTGGTTAAATAAAAAAATAAAAAAATAAAAAAGAAATCAACAAGGACGTGGTGACATGGAGACCGTTTAATTTTCGGGCTCATTACCTCTGTTAAAGCTTATGCCTTAGCCTACTTATTCAGAAATTGTTTGCCCGTGTTAAGGATACGGTTCGATTAAAAGTTAATGCTCAAAACCTCAGGCCACAAGTCATATCCCAGAGTTTTTTCTTTTTTCTTTTCTTTCTCCAATCACCCCAGTTACTCCTGGGATTGGTGTTCGGTGTAGTGCTTTGGGATTCAAGCCAGTTTTGTGATGAAACTTGGTGCAATATGTGAGAATGTAGACTACACAGTAACTCTCAGTAAACTGCATGGGATCTTAGCAGATTGCCTTACAGTACCAGCCTTACTTCCCATTATCGCTGTGCTCGAGTTCAGAGTGTTTACAAACCTACAGAGATCAACTAAATCAGCATTTTTAATCCACTAAAACATTTAAAATGTGAATAATATTTTTACTAGTCTAATCAGCAGGTGCCAGGTGCAAAACACATTTAGATTCAAGTCAATTTACAAGACCTTGCGGTAAATGTGTATTCAGATACACTTCCTGCTAGATGGGCTGTATGCCATGTTAGATTTAAAATGCCTTCTATTTTAAAGGTTGTGGTTATATATGACAATGTGTCAGAGCAAGATACTGCATGCCCTTCAGCGGGAAGATGCAAATCACTACAACTGTGCACTTTCCTCCACAGTGAAATGCATATTGTACATGTAACTGTGTTGCATGAGGCTACAGGAAAGATACACATTCCTAAGATCCTAAGTGTATAATTTAAGCATAGAAACAACAAGCAAACAACAAAATTACCATCCGTCCCGTCCCTAATTACACAATAATGACCCACTGGCTATAGACAGAGAACCGAGAGTAAAGGTTTTCTCTGACTATTTTGTCCCATACTTAGGTTAAAAATGTTCCGAAAATTAAATAGTTGAGAAAAATAAAACTGACTTCAACCGAATTCCACTCTGAATCCTAAACTTTGATCTGTTAGTCAGACCTGTCAGGCAAAACACAGGGTGAGAAACTTTATTTGACAGCAAGCAGAGTCCAGAGTCTAAACAAGCGCATGCATAGAAAATACTGGGTTTAAACAATGGCCTTTTTCCCTAGCCTCGTTCCCAGCAGCAGACCAGAGTTTGGCAGAATTTGAAACGCGTTCCTTTATCCCATTCAGATAATAAGAAGTCCTTTCCACCTTTCCTTAGTGAAACTTAACTAGTTAGCAATCCCTCCAAAATCCAAAGGGCTAAAAAAAAGAACAAAATGTGATTTTAATTTTAACCATTTTAACGAGCCCTGATGTCATTGTAAGAATGTGTTTACTTACAATGACTGGTGTTTGACCTGTTCAGATATGAACTGTAAATTGTTAAACTTCTTGTGGGATTGTAGCCAAAGTTCAGCAGTAGTTCAGCAGTAAATGTTTAGACCTTTTGCCATAAGTAGCTGTAAATAAATGATTGCCTACACTGCGTTATCTGCGGTCAGTAATTTTACGGTGAGATTAATTCTGATCTGAGCTCCAGAGAAGACGTGGTTCAACACTCCCAACCTGGGAAACCTCTTGTGCTTGCTTGTCTGGAGGGGGGGGGTCACAACTTGAATCACTTCCTTTTTGGGGGTCGTGGATCAAAAAAGATCTGCAAAACCACTGCAATAATAGCTGCCAGACTGAGTCGTTGCTTTTTTGTAGTTTTTGACCCTTCAAAAACAATGAAAACAAAAGCGGACAATACTGTTTTCCGTTTATCACCAGACACTGTCTTCCCCTCTTGTGTCTTCCCAGATCCCCCTTGAAGCATTCCGACGACCAGGACCCACCAGAATTCCCAAGCCCAAGGGCAGCTCCCCGAAAGTGCCAATGGGGACTGCGTTTAGCTCGGGCCCGCAAAACAGGATTCAGCCCCCACAGCCCGCATTGGTCTCTGCGAAGGACCAGCTCACGTCATCCGCAGCCAACAACAACCCCAACCTAGTCAACCGAAAGCTGTGATAGCAATAGTGCTAAAGCAGGGGGAGTAGTGGGGAATGCCAGACCCCTATAAACATGATGGGCCAACAGCAAGTTGTAGTTCTTATAGTCTGTATTTAACCTGGAGAGGGCACTGTTTAACAACTTTTAAATAACTTACCAACACTTACCAACTTTCCAACCCAAATACAATATTACAACTGTAAAAAATAGCTTTGGTATTTTAGCTACTCTTTAAGATACCATGTTTTTTTTCAACACAAGGGTTACTTGTTACAAACAAGAAAGACAGCCCATTGTTACACATTGATTGAATTGTTAACTTGATTTTTTTGTTGTGGTATTTCAAAGAAGACACAGATGTTTTCAGTGAATTTTTATTCTTTATCTATGGTGCTATGAGGCCCGCATACTGCAACATATTTGCTGTCCATATATTGTCTACATAGTATCCATAAAAAAAAACATGATCTCAGTAAATAGATTAAGACTTCATACACATTTTTACTTGGTGTGAAAGCAGGCACTGTGATAAAAATAGCCTATGTAGTCATGCACAAAATAGAATAATATCTCTATAGCGATGTTGAATAGAAATGCATATTTATTTTAATTGTGAGTATTTGTATCAAAATGTATTGAACTTTGATGTATCTTCTGTGAGCGACAGAGCATAACTTCTGTTCAACTGTACAAATAGAATACATTGATGTTTTTTAATAAGTGGCTATAATGTACATACAGTACAGGTGTTTTGTCGATGTGTCCTCTTTAAAGATAATCTCTCAAATTTAACATTATTTCTTTATTTCTTACATTCTTTATTTTGGTTATCATTAAAGACATTTTTTATACCTTGAAAGTGATAAATGTCATTTGATAGCCCAAGGGATCAATGAAACACGACCAATTAGGCACAACATGACTTAGGCATTTCGGTTTTTTTTTAAACCAGCAACTGTAGTAACGTACAGTAGCCTATTCTTTTAATGAAAGATAGCAACGTTAGAATTAGCATGTGATTTCCTTTGGTTGAACTGGGCTTTTAAAACATTGATACTGTTCAGAGTGGTCAAATGCCACCCTCCTGTGGTTTCTCAAGGGAATGCATAAAACAGTCGGACAAGTAGACTAAGCAATAGTAAGCATATTTAAAAAGTTTTAAATGACATGATTTACGATACATTAACCTTTTTCAACCCAGAGTTATGAAATTTGTCACACATCCTCGGGGATATGAATCTACCTTTATAGTGTCTACACATTATAGAATCTACACATTATAGCCTATGTCGATTGCAACCAGAGCTGCCAAGTTTCACCAAAAGTTCATTGAGTGTTTTGGGGCGGAGCGACCCAATTGTTTTTGCAACTTAAAACAGTTTCCTGCAATTTTACATATTGTTCATAATTGACCAGCACACATGTATAAATTGAAACAATTGGAAACTCTGACAAAAGAAGACAAGAGCGCCAATAGTTTTCTGCCTTTTACCTGTTTATCTGTCGCCTTTACTGCCTCCTCTACTGTTTCCTCGGACCTGGCAACTTTTTTGGAAGGGGGCTGACCCTTTGCTGCCCAGAATGATAAACAGATATTTCTGCTTCTTCCCTGACATCTTAAAAACAGACAAAGAAATCAATGAGGTGAGGTGTTTGCCGGAACTTCCGCTTCAATTGAAAGACGGCATTTATCTCACAGCCCTTTTTAGATTTTCAGCCTTTCCTAGGCGAGAATATTGCGCCTTCATTCCGCCTCGCAGTTCTCTGTAAATGGTACTGAGGTACGTTTTGATAAAGCTTGCCACCAGTCACGTATACACAAGCATTTATTTAATGAATGAAATTGACTGCACTCCCTACTATGATGTTGCACACGTGCAGAAAGGATCTCCCGTTCACCACAGTGACTTGACAAGTGAGGAGATTTACTTATTTTGGGATTCTCAGCGTGAGAAATACGGTGTGGCGTGTGAACTGATCGATATGCGTGCAACGTCACGGTCAGTGCGTGAGACTTGGCAGCTATGATTGTAAAACTCCTCAAAAGCATTTGACATGAAAAAATATAAACTCATAGTGATGACCTTTAATAAGACATTTCAAAACTGTTATACAAATGAATTAAATAACTTACAAAAACCTGTAAAACCATGAGTAAACACAATATGTGCATTCAACTGTAACTAATAGAAATATTAAAAGTTCAGGTTATAGCAACATTTCCCCCCGAAAAAACTAAACTAAACCATATCCCCACTTTTTCAAATGAAAGTGTTGTGTTAGTGTTTGCTGGTTTTGAACATAGATTTGATGATCTGTGTAATGCAGGTTCCAAACTCCTGGAGAATCATGCTCTCTGCCTTGGCTGGGTTTAAACGAGCCCTCTCAGCCTCCTCAGCCTGAATGAGCAGGCATTCACAGGTCGCCTCGACCACCTCCGGAGTTATCACGAACAGACTGCTAGACACACACACACACACACACACGCACAAACAAACACACAGATTTGATACACGAATCTTTCTTCTTCACCGTCGGAATAAAATACTGTGTATTTAATTCTGTAATGTTCATAAATCTCCACTCAGCACCAAGTGTATAATTTTATCCTAATACGGTTTTTGTGAGTTCTCCTTATTTGTTGTGTTAAATGTTAAATTAATGAGATAATTTGAAGCCTTCTGTGAATTGAACCGGGAGTAAAGGATAAACGAATATTCCAAACTGGACTAGGTAGGTTTATAGATGTGTATACAGTGAAGTTGTATACAGGCAACACAGAAAAATACAATAATAATACATGAATAAAAATGAACCCCTCCCAAATAAGAATAGATAATAAAAGAATAAAATGCCACAGGATCTACTTCTGACTGCGTATCATATGGTGTTATATACTGTATACGTTTATCTGATTATACAGTAGGATACTGTAGTGTCCTGAAGCAGACTAGTCCACCTTTTGTTGTCGTCTGTCTTGGTCACAACACTGTGATCGCAGTTCCCACAGTCAACACACTTACAGGACAATGAGCACATGATGTTGGCCTACACACACACACACACACACAAACAGCAAAACAACATGCAAATGATGCCACGGTAACTTTTGTACAAACCCAGCTGTAATTTCCCTGTGATTCATCAGTGATTTTATCGATCTAGATATATAATGATTCATACGGTACAGATAAACTCATTTGACTTGGTATGTTTAAACTAACAATAACAGGTGTCTGTTTGAGCGATAAATCATGATTTCATAAGTCATAGGACTACAGGTATATTTTAAAAGTGTATGGTTTATATATTCATAGTTTTAGTCAAATTCTTATTGAAAACAATGCTCTAACTGAAGCTAATAAAATGATGCTAATTTCTGATTTCCATGATTTCCTCTGTTCCATGATGTGTGTGTGTGCGTGCGACTGTCTTTTAACCTCGTAGCATTCACAATAGTTCTTCAGGCAGTTGGAGCGTTTACATTTGCAGCCCTTATGGTGTTGACCTCTGACCTGTCCTGATCTCACGCTGCCAGCCTTCAGTCTGAAAGCATCTGGGTTACGATCAAGGCACAACTGTAAGAAAATACATAGATCAATACAAAAAAAAAAGAGCAGCAAATTTCAATTTCAACGTATGGGTTGCACAGTGCAAGAGTTAAAAAGTATAGATTAATTTGGGGGAAATGTATTTCTACCTCAAATTATTCTCTTTGAAAAAGATCACTTGAGGATTCTTTGATATTCGAATTTTTCATTCTGATTCTTAACGAAAGACAGACTAAAGCCCATCATCATCTCCATGCTCCTTAATCTAGTGAGATCACATTCGATTTTTTATCTTACTGCTAAGTAAAGAAACCCTGACTGTGTTTCATGGCAAACACATCATTTACAAACCTTCATCGCCTTGTATCTGTCGTCGACATGTTCTGCGTTGTTGAAGCAGTTTGTACATTTACAGTTAGTGCACATGTTTCCACTGGCAAAGCAATCACAGTACCTGCAAACACACACAGTGAATCTCGGGCCGGTAGAATTGCGGACTGTCCCTTTCAACAAGACGCGTTCGGTGTGTTGTACCCTGTACTCACAGCTGCAGACACTTGGACTTGGTACAGGTGCAGGGTCTGCTAGACTTTGAGTCCTGCATGGTGGCAGTTCTACAGATTTGACAAGACAGGCGCAGCGGTCAGACTATGGATCTAAAGCAGAGAGTATTGCTTAGCTTTTAGATAAGACGGTAGCTCACCGTGTTACGGTGGATGTTGGGCAGGGATGCTGTCCTGCCTGGACAACGGGGTTAGGAAACACTGGAGCAGCTATCTGGTTATACTAGGAAGGATACCCAGGAAGGATACACCAGTCATATGTTTGAATGAATTGGAATGTTACATTGAATTGAATATATGAACTAAATTCATGGGCAAATTGAACTGTTGTTGATTGGACTGTAGTTTAGCTTCCTTATCTCGATGTAATTCGCTATGCTGGCGTTCGCAACTGCAATATTGTAGCACAAACTTATGCTGGGATCTACTAAATCACTAAACCTAGGGTAGAGTATTCTTTAAAATTATAAATTACTTTTTCTCAGCATCATTTCACTTTGTTGCACAGAGCAAGGATTTAACACTGATTTGATTTGACACAAATAACCCAAATATGTCTGGACAGGTTTCTGTGGCGTTCTATTTGATTTAATATAATACAAACTATCAGCTGGTCCTTATTAAACTGACACATTTTGACCAATATATTTCTATATTACTGGGGACTGCTATTCTATAATGTGTGGTGAGCGTACTGGAGCACTCTGGCTGCCGTCGCATCATCCAAGTGGATGCTACATGTTGGTGGTGGTGGAGGTGGGTCCCCTGTGCGACACGTAAAGCGCTTTGGGTAGCATGTAAAGGCCCTATATAAGTGTAATTGATTATTATTATTACTATATCTGAATCTGAAATGTATCTATAGTTTACTGTATCATGGCAACCAGTGTATTAACAGCACATGGGCCTTGTAAATATCCTGCAAATGTCATAGTGTCACAATGTCGCATCTGCGTTGGAACTTACATTCATCATGCCATGGTTTATGGGTCTTTCAGAAACCCAGGCAGCCGGCCCGTGGTAGCCAGTGACTGGTACACTGGGAACAGGGTTTGACAATACAGAAACTGGGTAAATTTACTGGTTTATCAGTAAAACTCTATAATCAATCATCTAGGTCATTGTTTTTCTTAAAGTGGGCTACAGTATCTCTAAGGGGACAGCTTGGCATAAACTCTGGCACCAAGCGATTAGGAATTATTTCACACTGGGATGTCAAACTGTAACACTAATACACGCCCACACAAAGAAATACCCTTTTATTATATTTTTATATTATATATACATGTATATTTAAATACAATTATACTAGAGCTATCACTATTAACCCGGTTTTAACCCGGTGTAATAACTTCTATCTATTCTTCTTAGCCTTTTTTTTGCATTCCATGGGTCTCAAGAGAGGAAAATGTATAAAAGCTGACCCAGTGAGCAGGAGATATTGGCTGGGCTGGGTCTCCAACAGGTAATCAGCATTAGAAACCATTTGGCCCTGAGCGCCTGCTAGCTCAGAGGGATAGTCGACCCTGCAATCCATCAACCGATCAGTGAGGAGCTGTTGTTAGTGTACCGTTATCAATCCTTATCTCATATTTATGTTTAGGATCAAGAATAATCTGTATATAACCCACTATATATAACTTTAAGCGGCAATTCACATAAAAGGCACAGCAAACGGTAGTGGCTGCTCTTTTCTGGCTTTCAAAATGTTTAAAAAAAAAGTTAAATAAAATCTTTTAAATGAATGAATGAATGACCTGTAATCGGAGTAGTTGGGGTCAACCCCTGGAAACTCGGGGTGATAATGGAGACTTTGGGGCATGGCTTCAGGGAGATGGTAGTCAACTGAAGGCCCTGTCCATACTTGGGCCACTGGCGGTGTAGAGCAGGCATAACTGTAGTTCTCAGTGGGCCAGTAGGATGCAGGAATGTTTGTATAGCAGCTTTCCTCTGTGTTCTGACTGGCGGTCCACTCCATGTTGATTTAACCTTCTGCCTGTGAACAAACCTAGTTACCATATGGGGGTTTGCTGGTTATCATTGTGTAGACATATTTTGCATTTTTAAGTACGTTAACAATAATGGACGATAAAACCATTATAGTATATTTCTGTATTTGCTCATATGTATTTACAATTACACATTAAATCTAATGGAAGCTACTACTAATACGAAGATATGGCAACCACTTATAAGTAGTAGACTAGAAATTTAGGTAGTAGACTATTCGTAGTACATAATATCATTTGGCTAGTAACGTTAGATAAGAGACATCAGTTAGCTATCGACAGTAGCTACCGTATGTTTGCTAATGTTAATAACTGCTGTTTAGTAAATATTCAAATATTACTAATCAAATAAATGGTTATTTTAATGAAACACTACCACCACACATTTCAATTTGATGACATGTTATCATTTAGTTTCCCCACTGTCGATAATAAACTTAATAAACAACGAACACGCTAAGTTAGTTTACAAACCGTCCGTCATAAGCAGCCAGTCATTGATGGTTTGGTCTGATTGGTAAATAAATCAAAATGAATATTTAAAGCTATTATTGAATATGACTGAATTACGAATAATGGCAATGGTATTTAGTGCCGTGAGATGACGATGATATTAATAATCGACATTTAATTTAAATTGTCCCCGAACCTCGGAGGTTTGCTCAAAGAGTGCGCTCGTTTGTTTGCTATAATGACAGAGCGTCTTGAATAAATTGAGGTAACGGAGTTCGTGAACTGTAAAATAGCTGAATGCTTTAATTCTTTATAGCACTCCCTGATATTAGCATAGGCCTTCTCCTTGAAATTATTTTAAACACTACGCCCAAGGTAAATGAGGTTCAAACAACATTAGTTACTGGCAGAGTGAACATATTTGTGTGACCACAAATAGGCCTAAGTACATTTCAGAAGAAACGGCTTAACCATACAGCGGGACAGTGGAAGTGAAATTAAAAATGATAAATGAGCAATTTAAATTTTACATAATCCCGCGTGTGCTCTGGGCATAGGTTGTCTTCTTTTGTGAAATAAATCGAACGCACCTCTCACTGCGGACTGCTTTCCACAACGGGACTGTCCCCCTCTGTCAATCAATCTGTCAATCTTTTGTGCAAAACACATTTGGAGCGTCATCGCCTAGTCTTTCTGCGTTCGTGAGGAACATTTTCGGATTAGTGGAATCGTGGAAAAGGTAATTTTTGTGGAAAAGTGAACCTTTCATATATTCTACATTAAAACAACAAAAAAAGGCTTGAAATATTTCACTTTATGTGTAATGAATCTAGAATATATGCAAGTTTCACTTTTCCACGATATACTTTTTTTTTTTTTTAGATGCACCTGTAAACCGACTGGAAACTATTTGCTTTCCTCTTTCTGTACTCAAACGAAAAAGTCAAGGCGTTAACATTGACTGTATAAATTACTGCCACGCATAACCTGCTGGACCATCCAGAATCATGTTAGCTGCGTAGTGCAACTCAAACCAGCAGGGGGCGGCATGTGAATATTTACGGTAAGTTAAATATTAAAGCCACTGGGAACACTGGTGTAAATTTGACCGTAAGTAATAGTCTTAGGACTTAATGGGTTAGATTCTCAGGTCTGGAGGTGTACACACTGCTTTATTAGTATTTTTGGTATATGCAAGTTTGCATTATAACCTTCTTCAGTTTCATCACTGTTATACATCTAAAACCATTTAATCAGCTAAATATAACAGAACATATCTAAGGTTTTCCATGACATTTTAAAAAGTTGTGAATTTATATTTTTCTTGTTACGCTTTACAGAACATGTATACATATAGCACTTGTTAACGTCAAGTTATATCAATAAAATATAT
>JAODLI010037638.1:0-18426 GCA_027575585.1 Percopsis omiscomaycus | reverse complement strand
ATATATATATATATATATATATATACACACACACACACACACACACACACACACACACACACACACACACACACACAGTTCTTAGTTGTGGGCATTTAACAACGTTTATTAGGCATTTACAACCCCTTTCTCTCAGGAATTCACACACCTGACCTAAAACACACACAATATCGTATAAGCATTTAACGGGCATTTCTCTACATGGCCATTTTAAAAGGAGTTATTGTTCGCCAATACCAATGGCTGTCAATGGCATGTCAAGTGTTTAGTAAAATAGAAACGATGCTTAACAAATGTTTCTGAATAAGTTACATTTAATGTAAACTTCTAATTAATCCGGTGATTTATAACCTCTCCAAATCTAAAATATTTTTACACTGGTATCCACTATCGTTTTAATTTAATCTACTGTTCTTTGTGTGGGGTTTATGTGTAATTCTGTGGCTAATATAATTAGTTATTTATATCTCCGTTATTGGGATCGTGTGTTATACTGTATATTTTGTTTGTAACTTCCTGCAAGACAATTTTCTTATCAAGATTTGGTGCATGATTGGATGATTTCTACAGATTTCCCTTGTACTCTTGTTCTTTCAGTAGCTACATGCTAAATGCTTAATTCCCCAGAATTCTTTTTTATTGTAGCCAAAGTCATAGCATAGGCATATCTGTTGAGCCATACTATATTAATAATTTATTTTTGACCAAAACACAAGTGCTTTATAATTGGTGTCAGCTATAGTAACTGATGGGGAAAACCCATGTTCCTGCTTTTTATGAGAGAAAATGTGTGTACTAATTATATTGTAATTGTACTAATGTGCTGCTGTCCATATGAAACCCATTAGCCTGCTAAAAACCCGAGCTGTTGTCCAGGATTTCTAGCTAGCAAATGAATGCATGTTGAAGGTTTAAGGTTTAAATGGTTAAACCGTGTCTCACACAAAGCTACAAAACAAACATTTAGGCTAATAAAAAAAGTACTGCGTCACGTGAGCCCTGAGTTGCTTCTGATAAAAATACAACCCTGTTGTCGGTTACAGCAAAGATACAGTACAGGCTATAATCAGTAATATAATATGTATGTTTTAATATGATTATACAGGGATATAATATAATACAATTTCAGTTTTATGGGTGGAAATGCAAGGAAGTAAATATCCTGATCATACTGGCTAATATTATGATGATTGAGGACTTTGATGATGAATAGCATGACTTGGCAAATTGGCGGCCTCTCTGGTCATAAGTTCTAACTGCACTCTACAGTATATATTTAATTTAACAATTCTCAACAAAGATCAGTTTTATAAAATTTCTTACTATCGCAACTGTTTCACTTCCTTTGCTCCAGTATATTTCACCAGCACTATCCAGTACAAGGACTCTTGTATCAGGAAGACCAATTCTAATACTAACAGCAATTAATAGTTAGTGTTTTACCATACGCAAGATATCGTATGCAGCCTTAAATTCGCAAAGCATTTAAAAAGTGTTATTGCCTGTGTGTCAGGTACCCCGGAGTTCATGGCCCCGGAGATGTACGAGGAGAAGTACGACGAGTCTGTGGATGTTTATGCCTTCGGCATGTGCATGTTGGAGATGGCTACATCAGAATACCCTTACTCCGAGTGCCAGAACGCTGCCCAGATATACAGACGCGTCACCAGCGTAAGTCTAGACGTGTGTGTGTGTGTGTGTGTGTGTGTGTGTGTGTGTGAAATCCCATTTGTATCCCTCCCACAATTCTGTCCTAGTACTTGTTTGAGCTCGGTATCAATAAGTCAGGCATGAGCTCCAATGAACACAGTCATATGATTTTCATTGATTAAAGTGCTGACTCACTCACACACACACACACACACACACAGTAGCATGTTGAGGCTCTGTTGGGCTGCATAACCCTTGGTGGTACAGTTAAACAAAGTGGTGTTGACATGCTGTACAGCCTATCTTCTCTAGAACATTCCTCAACTCTAATCACCCTTAATAAGTCAAGATTCTCTCTCGCTGTGTGTGTGTGTGTATCTATCTGAGCTGTTATATTTTTTCTCTCTTTCTCTGAATCTCTCTCTTCCCCTGTCGTTAGTGCTGACTCTCTCCCTCCCGTACCATGACATCCCAAATCACTGCTAACTTTGTTTGGCCATGTGTTTGTGTTGAAGGGGCTCATTATGTAGCACTAAGAGCGGGGGTCACAGGAGAGCTGAAAGGGGAGGAGGTGAAGGGGAAGATGGGGCAGGAGAAAGAGCAGGAGGAGAAGGAAGGGGGATCAGTCCAGTTGTGGATGACCAGCTAGTCAGAACTTCATGCTTTTACAGTTAGCCAGCTAGCTAGACATGTGATTGGTTAAATATGGCAAGGCTACTAGGATAAATACTCTACTCTCTACTGTAGGTAAGTTACTCTCTTTCTCTGATAAAACTCTTTATATCTGCCTGAATACAAATAACAATATACAAAGATTACGGTAGAATATTTAATTCATTTGAGCTGTACGGTTCATTCCTCACCTGGCGGCATTCATTTATAAGGGCTGAAAATAAAAATTTGACCCTGCAATTGATAAAACAACCTTTCTTATTTGTTGTCATTGTGTAAACCTTTGCTTTTTAATGAGTAATTAATGAAAGAATGTGGAGCCCAACAGATACGACCGATCTACCTTATTCTACTTCACTATAATGGTTGAAAAGTTGCTAGAGAATAGTTAGGTAAGCTCAAACGCTTTTACATTGCTAAAATGATCTTTATCTCAACTAAATTTGATAAATATATTTGTTGTGTGCTATATTGTATACATTTTATAAAAGAATATCGGTGACAGATGTTCTGCAAGCCTGCCTCAAGTATTTTTCTGTACCTTTCACTGCAAACCACTTGTGAAAAACGTATATAACCCAAATGGAAAGTCACCAAGAACAGTTCGCTCTAAGATGTGACCTTTATTTAAACCTATGGGGAAATGACATTGTCACCGCCTAGACCTAGAGGACAAGCAATTTAAAGGTGCACCGTTCAACTCTTGCAGCAAATTGTTCTCCTTTCCCCCCCACACAGGCAGTCTGTGGTTTCACGTTGTATGAAGTTTAGTGGCTACAGCCCCACCGAGCAGGATATTGGCCATGACATCCTGAATGCGCTCCATCATTTTAAAGGGAAAAAGTTATTTATAAAAAATACCACAATATTAGATTGTGTCCAACTCTCTGGTATAGAGACCAGTTGTTATTTTGTGTATGAATTCTCTTTTTCCGATCTATCTCCTAGACTGACCCCTGCAGTTAAATGGCCTGTGTGTGTGTGTATGTGTTTGTTGTTCCTGGTATTTCTTTAAAGATTAAATTAGTCTTAACCGGTGTCTTTGCGGGTCTTTTTTCACTGGTTTATTTAATGGTGTGTGTGTGTGTGTGTGTGTGTTTGTACAGGGGGTGAAGCCTGCTAGTTTTGACAAAGTAGCCATACCTGAGGTGAAGGAGATCATAGAGGGCTGCATCCGACAGAACAAAGATGAGAGGTGACACACACACACACACACACACACACGCACACACAAACACACACACACACACACACAGGGACTAAGGGGCTCAGTGAGATATTAGGACGTACACACTGGACGCTGCTGAATTAAATCATATGACTTAAATAATGCAATTGTTGCTCAGTCCCTAAGAATTAAAAACAAATTGCTAAAATCATAAAGCTATTATGTTTTTCACTATCTATATTCACCGTTTAGGTTGTGTTCACATCCTTCCCAGGCTAGCCAAAACATCCACCATAGGCTTCTCTTTATAGAATGACTCACTTATTACACCCGCTAACACACTTTCTTTTTTTATTCTTCTTTCATCCTCTCGACATTTTGCCCAGCCATTGTACATTTGTGGCCTCTGCTTTAGAAAACTCATCAGCAAGCTACAACCAGCTAAAGCAAGCTGCTACCTCCACTGGTTGGCTCTGTTGTGTTCTAGGCTGTTCTATTCAGTGCCTGTATAAAAGCTAGAGAGGTTCATTACTCTATTTAAATGTTGAATGGAGCACTGAGCGCATTCACATGTGACATCAGCTGACAACTCAACGGCCAATTTTACAACGGTTTTAAAAACACAGCGTCCAGGAGCTATTGTACATATACATATACTGTATGTTGTATAGATACAACATAAGGACTTGAAGAGTTAGGTTTAAATGTAGGCAAGTGGTTAGTCGGGGTTAGATATTTGTCAGAATGTTGATATGTGACCGTCCAACAGATTAATCAAGTTCCCACGGCTGTCTAATGACAATTATTAGAAACTTTTCTGAGAACTCATCTGAGAATTTCTAAAATGTCTCATGTATTCAGTTGAATACAGTAACAACTTCAATATTTCTGTTCCTCTTTATTAGAAATGTAAACATAGCACATATACCAGTCGAAAGTGGAAAATGTAAATGAGTTGCATTTGTCTTCAAAATAACATCCAAACAAATAAAATTGATATATAGAATTTCCTAATTTATTTCGAATCTAGTTTCATGTTTTGTTTATATTTTTTGCAGTATGTTATATGTCGCAGACCTTTTTCCAGGTCTGTTGACAACGCTCAGCCAGAGGGAAGGCATCACTGGTATTCATCTGCACCGCTCTCTCTCTCCCCACCCCTGTGTGTGTCCCCAGGTATGCTATAAAGATCCTGCTGAACCACGCGTTTTTCCAGGAGGAAACGGGAGTCCGAGTGGAGCTGGCCGAGGAGGACGATGGGGAGATGATCGCCATAAAACTCTGGCTCAGGATAGAAGACGTCAAGAAGCTGAAAGGCAAGGGATAGATATCTGCTTCCTACAGATGTGCATCGTCAGATGAAAACCTTGCATCTCCATGATGCTGGAAACCCCAGTTTGAAAATACAAAGTATCATCATTACAAATGGACATCTAAAGAGTGCTGAAAATAGTAACCTAGCAGTGACTAATATGTATTATATATTGGGTCACTTTAAGCAACTACTAGGACAATGGAATTAAAATCTTCATGTAATGTAAAGTGTCATTTTATCTGATATTCACATACCAGGCAAGTATAAGGACAACGAAGCCATCGAGTTCTCCTTCGACTTGATCAAGGACGTCCCTGAAGATGTGGCCCAGGAAATGGTAATGGAGGATGGGGGGATGAGGATGAAAAGAAGAAAGATCGGAAAAGCGGGAGGGCTAGAGAGTGCTGTGAGAAATATTTATTTCCTATTGACGTGTATTGCTCTGCCTCGCCTCAGGTTGAGTCTGGCTATGTTGCCGAGGGCGACCACAAGACCATGGCCAAGGCCATTAAGGATCGCGTCTCTCTAATTCTGAGAAAGAGGGAGCAGAGGAAGCAGGTACGAGAAGAGCAGGAGAAGAGACGAAGAGAGTTGAACCAACAAGAGACACCTCAACCTTCACACGCACAGGTCAGTCAGTCTTTGTTTATTTGTTTCTTACTTTCCTTCTGTCTTTCAGTGTTTGTTTGTTTTCTTTCTTTCTGTGTTTGTTTGTTTGTTTCAGAAAATATATTGCACAGTTTGTAATTGTAACACGAATTACCAGCGCACCACATTTTGAGATTTAAAATGTCACATTGGCCGAGAGATCAAATTAAACATGCGGCCTCGATAAGACCAGTTCAAATTCACCAACTAGAGCTGTTGTGTGACCACAGGTTCCACATTGTGGTTGTGCTAAGTAGCTCTGTGGTCTATGCTTCATAGAAAAAGTGTGTGATCTGGTATCCATCCCTGGATGAATAACAATACCAGGTTTTCTTCCCATCTCCAGACCGAGGTAGAAGAGACTGAGGTGGATCAACCGCAACTTCACTATCAACAGATCAACCTCTCCCACACATGTAAGACTCACTATCATCACGTCCATTTACTGTATTTAGGAATTACAGTATTTAGTACAGTACAGTATTTCTAAACACACTGGGGACCATTTGGGTTGCTGAACGTGTTTTTAGTTCCTGTTTTAGTCCTATTGGGACTGGATTAGTTTTACATGGGGAGGTGGAGTAATGTAATTTCACCACAGGACGTCTGTAATATGTATGGCCTATTGGCATGGTATAAGAAATCTCAGTATAAATGACAGAGATAGGAGCGGCTATTTACGATTTACACAATTTACGCACATTTCACCTTAAAACAACCGATTTAATTCTGAAACCTACCCCCACCTTTTTAAGCATATGAAGTTTTATGTATAGCCTTATGTGGTTATTGTGGTTGTGTGGTTGGTATAATAAAGATTATTTTTATGATTCAAATTCTCTTGTCTTTCAGCTGAGACCATCATAGACAGCGGGCAGGGCTCCAGCGCGTTCTCCTCAGATAGCCCCCACCTGGGACAGCTGAGCATGTCGTACAGCTGCCCCCACTCAGCCCAGCCCCCTCCCCAGTCCCAACCCCAGCCCCCCTACCCCTCCACCCCCTCCGCCACCCCACAGCCACATCCAGCCTACCCCCAGCCACAGCAGCCAATGGTGAGTGCTGATGTCATCAAAGCGCGACAGCGTTTTGTTTTGTGTGTGGTTTTATTTTGACGTGTGCCGAGTGGGAATGCATTGATTTTTAGGTTAGCAGTTTTTATGAGCATGTGTTTGTGTGTTGGTCGTATTCACCTTTGAGCTGAAGAAGAGGAGTGCCAAAAGGTATTGCATCTTTTTTCAACAAGACGCGTTTACTTTTCAGATAAACCCATTTAGATACTTGGTTAGTTAGCCACTTAGTTAATCATTCAGCTAGTTAACTCTTCATTGAGTCTGTCAGCTAATCAGTTGGCCACTTAGTCAGCCAGCAAGTCAGCTATTTAATCATCAGCTTGCCAGTCAACCAATCGCTTTAGTTGGCTAGCATAGACTGACAGTTTCTGAGTTACTTTTCACCTTAGGGTGTTTCTCAATCATTCTCTCTCTTACTTTATTCTCTCTGTGTCCATGTTATCAACCTGTTCAACCCTTCTGTCTTCCTTTGATGCCTCCATGTTTTCACCCATTTTCTTATTCAGTATTCATTTTTATGACTTATTTACATATTTCTTCAGTGTCAATGTGTCCCTCCTACAAACCACTGTGAACAGCTTTTTTAATGTTATTTGTTATGTTTTGCTTGTTTTTTGTTATTTTTTTGTTGCAAAAATTTATATTGAATGCTGGGCATATTTCATGGAGCACACATCAATCACAGTTCTCATAGTTCTTGCAGAAGTATTATTTTGCATTGTGTTCGTTCTAAGGGACAAGTCCTTTGCCTATTGAGCAAGTTATTTCAACAATATCACGTGAAGGATATCTGAAGCATTGCACATCACATGCTTGGCAATAGAAAGATGTTTTCCATTTATATCAAACATATTTTGTGGTTATATACTGTATATTAATAAAGTGGTTATTTAGTTCTATTAGGCTTGCTATATGAGTAAGATGAAATGTCTGGGGTTAATGATCCATGCAGGCTGCCCAGTAGGGTTTGTGTTTTTGTAGCATTTGAAGAATTTTTGTCCTATTTTCCAATGGTATTCTTCATTTGCTACAGGTTATTTGTCTGCTTATTTAATGTTTTACTGTCTGTCATCATCACAATGTTGACTAGACTCATTGTGTTGGTATATGAATCAGCTTGGTTCTCTTGTTTTCTCGTCTTGACAACCCTATTAAGTCTCTAATACGCTCCAGCAGACTCGTTTTGTAAACATGGAACAGAATTGTTTATCAGCAACACATTTGCCCACACACACAATTGCATATGTGCACAGTAATTTCTATATCTTCTGGCATGGTTGAGCAGGTAAACTATAGTAAAAAAAAATCCATAAATATCATTCTCACAAGCTTGTTTTCTAATTAATGGCAATTTTCCTAGAGCTGGCAACTGATGTCTAGACCAGCAGCCAACATGTCTACCCAGAATGCACCTCACATGTCCACACTCCTGGCATCTCCCACCTCTGGTGACAATTAGCAGTCACTACATGGTATATAATATTTACATTTTTGTTTTACAAAGTCCCTTTTATTTTAATTTAAGTAGTTTTGTGTCAATGCCATCCAGCCTAATACTACCTACTTTTGACAAAATTTAGTTGTGTATTTTTTTCTTTCTGTTTACTTGCTGTCTCTGTCTCTGTATACATCTGTCCACAAGTTGATTCATATTTTAATGTCATGACCTTAGAATACATCATATTGCACATTTGAAGGATTTCATTTTTTCCTTTTGGGCAGTGTGACAGTTACTTTCTCACACTCACTGAAAAGAAGGTAAAACTCATAGCTGAGGCTTTTATTTATTGTGTGGGTGTTTTGAATTATATTTTCAGAACTTTCAGTGTTTCAAGGTTTTTGTTTAGGGGTTAGGTGGGCTTAAGGGGTGTTTCCTCTATAAGCATACATACAGTATATTAAATAATATATAGAATGAAATCTGTCAAATGTGTTTTATTGTGACTCTAATGTTTTATTTGACAAGACCCAGCTTTTGTGTTTTGTCCCTTTTGCATAATGTGGTTTATTTTTATTTTTTTTATTCAGCTTTTTTTTTATCTCAGTTTCATGTTGTAGTATTAGCGTTCTACTGTACTTCTACTGTAGATTTTCGCGATGAATTCATTGTTTCTGTAGTCCTATTTTCTAGAGTGCATGTGTTTACAGTCTATTTAATTTGGACCTACCTCTCCTTCCCTGCCTGCAGCCTGCCCCCCATCGCCCTAGAAACCGTAGTATGTCTGTTTGCGTCCCCACGGCCTTCTATTGCTCCTTTCCACATGGCTCCCCGCACCTGGCTGCCCCCCCAAAGCCTCCGTCCCTCCCACCTCCCAACCCCTTCCCCTCCTCTTCCTCCCCCCGCGGCCCCCTCGCCGCGGATAGGGAGACGTTCGCGGGGCGGCTCTCCAAGGCTCTGGAGACGGTCCTGCCCCTCCACTCCGCCTCCTCCCTGCCCCGGGCCAGGCAGCGCAGAGCCAGCCTCCCTGCCCTCTTCTCCACCCCCGTAGGTCCACAGTCTCACCACCAGGGGGCCACAGCATGGCAAGAACCAGGTGGAGGTGGAGTAGTTGGGACAGAGAGGAGGTGATGGTTAATACAGGTGTCTGACCGGTGATGATTCAAACCAAGAATGACAGTAGTCTTTTATAAATATGCTGTTATTATCATCATTCATACAGATCCTAATTGAAAAGCAGTTTAGAATTAGTTTATATTTCCCTTGCGATGTGGATTGCAGCATTGAATTAGCATATTATCAACAAAGTAGTATTATATATTCTAAATGCACGCCCAAAGTGGTAGTTTGTCATTGTGGTTGTGTTCAACAACCATGTGAAGTCTTATTATGAGCAATAATGTGTAATAATATTTATATAATCACATCGGTTCAAGATTTTCTTGACCATGTTGAATAATTCCACACAACATGAGTAAAACATCCTACATTAACGTTTATAATGCTTGTTGTCTTAACTTGGCGTAGAGTTTTTACAGTCTTGGTTGTGCGTCAGACACCTGTGCGAGACCCTTTATCCACTGGCCTTTGGATCTGTCCCCCTCTCTGCCAGACCACCCTCTGTTCTCATTAAATATAGATAGACTGGCCTGACCCTGTGCTTTGCTCTTTGGTCCAGACACACCTATTGTAATGCACTACCACCAACAAGAAATCCACATAACATTTTACAGCTGAAACATTTACATTTGGAAAATTAAGCATTATGAAGCACAGTAAGGTTGTTGTATGTGATAAGCTATCAATTTAGAATGAATGGACCCCTTTTACAGACGTGGCATAGGCTAAACCCAGCTGTAGTTATTGAAATATCTCTATTTGGAATTGATGTCTTGTGACCTTCCTAGAATCCTAAGGTGGCATTTCCACTTAACACCTCCCTTAGTATAGTCACAAGACGTTTTTATTGGATTCTCTCTCTTCTAAGTATTGGCTTGTGTCCTGCGCTGAATTCTGAACTCTAAAATGTTTTAAGCATCTAAATCAATGAAGATAAATGTTTTTAATCTCTATTCTTAGTAAAACGGTACACTTTTGTGTACGGCATCTATTTCATTATGATTTTGTTTGGCTTGCCATTTTTCACATGCAGTACACACTGTACAAGATTTGAACTCAATATGGGTAATTGGTTTGTTTTTTCTTTCTTGAAAGTACAAAAATTTAGGATTTGGACCCCAGAGCCTGCATTTGGTCATCCTCCTCTCTGTATTTAATACCCCGCTCCTCTTCCTTCCTGTAAGCTAGCACTGTCTGTACCACCCAATGTTTGTTGTTTCTCTGTGTTTCTGCCCGTCTGTTTTCTGCCCGTCTGTCTATCTGCCTGCCTGTCTGTCCTCTTGTCTCTCTCTCCACCAACCCATAAGGGGTCATTCCTTCACTTTCTTCTACAGCTTTCCATCTGCTATCTACTATCAGAGTCGTACACAGCACATATGCAACACCAGCAACAAGGACTCGCTTGAACTCGCAATGCTTTTCCTTTCAGTGTCAGCCCAAACTGTGGCGCTCTCTATCTATATCTCTATACCTCTCCTATCGTCTACCTCTTTCTTAAACACCATGTGCTGTATCTTGTTGTCGCAGCAGCAGCCGTCTATACCGCACCCCTACGGAGGCGGAGGAGCAGGCGGGGGCGGGGGTGGAGGTGGAGGTGGGGGCCTCCTGCCTCGCCCAGTCCTCTCTGACCCCCCCGCTCACTTCTTCCCCACTATCCCCGAGCGGCCCATCTCCTTCTCCCCTCCGCCCGCCTGCCCCCCCAAGGCCTACAACAGCCAGAGGCGCAAGAGTACTTCCATCCTGGAGGCGCACACCCGCCACTTCCAGCCCGCGTACCCCCGCTACGGCGGCAGCCTGCACCCCTTCTCCGGGCTGGAGGGCGGCGAGCCCCCCCAGCCCCGCTACATGGCGAGCCCCAGCCTGGCGGCGGCCGCCCAGCGTCTCGGGGTCGGGGAGCCCCTGCGGCCCCCGGGCCAGTCGGAGCCCAGCATGTTCGGGTACAAAGACATGCGGGCGGAGCACGAGGAGGCGGTGCGGAGGCTGAGCCTCAACCAGGCCGCGCTGCTGGACCACTTTGAAGCCATGGCGTACGCCGGGTACCCAATGACGGCGCACCAGCTGGGCCATTTCAGCTTCCACCAGCAGATGCAGGCGGCGGCCAGCCTGGGCTACGACCACGGGCCGCCGCCGCCCCCCCAGCCGGCCTTCCTGCACCCACACCTGCTGCAGCGAATGAGCGCACACGGGCCCATCCCCCCGCCCCTCCCCCCCATCAACACATCCGCCGGGGCCTCGTCGGCGTCGTCGGACGGCTGCTACCCCGCCCTGCACCTCTCTCCGTCCCCCTACCCGCTCTCCGCGCCGCCGGTGATGGGCGACGCCGCGCCCCCTCCCGGCAGCGTCTTCGAGTACCACATGGCGGCCGCGGCCGCCGCCGCCGCCGGTGACCCGGGCCTCCTGGCGTCACGGCTCTACCGGGCGCGCCGGAGCTCCATGGACCTCCCTCTGGAGGAGAACACTGGCTCGGGCTCGGGCGGCTCGGGCTCCTATATCCGCCTGCAGCCTGTGACGGAGGAGCTGTACGCCTACGTCAGCCCCGAGCTCCCTCTGCCCCCGGGGAACCTGCTCCTCCACCACGGGGGGGCGTCCAACAGGGACCGCAGCCCCGAACCCTCCAGCGACTCCCTGGCCTCCTCCGACGCCGGGGAGTTCCAGTCACCGCCCCCACCGCCGCTGCTCCCCGCCCTCGACTCGTCCTCCGCCGCTCAATCCATCCCTCCCTCCTCCTCCGGATTCTACGACCCGTCGGTGGGGTTCCTGCAGGGCGACCCCCAGGGGCATCCGCCGTCCCAGCAGAGCTTTCTCTTTCTCACGCCGTCGTCCGAGCTCCCCCTCGGGGGAGCCTCCTCGGCACAGCTGGGGTCTCTGATCCAGAGTGCCTGGGCCCGGCACGGAGGAATGGTACCAGCCCAGCCCGACATGACGTACCATGAGTCGTTGCTGGCCATGCAGGCTGCTAACCTCGCTCTGGTACTGAGTCTAGACGCAAAACAAAACACCCTGGAGTCTGTTACAAGTTGAAATCATTTGAGTTACTTTTAGCCAGAGAGTTAGCAAATACTCGTAGCAAATGCTACTTTTGAGAGACCCTTTCCTAAAATGTTCTAAGAATTGATAGAGAAATTATTCAGCCTGTTCTTGCCAGAATTTTAAAGTAACAATAATGATTTCAAATGGTAATGGGACTCAGTGCCTCATGTATCCCTGATTTTTGTACAATCTGTAATGTCATCTATAGTGACATACGGACAGATTTAGTAAGCTATTCAGGGCCTATTGTTTTCATTAAAATTTTCTTCAGCCATGTCTACCCTCCAGAGTGAGTTTCATGGTCTGCTTTACATCTGTCTTAAATTGTACAGTCATTGAAATAATTTTGCATAATATGATTCGGCACTAATAATAATGGTGAATATTACTTAAGCCAGTATTTTAAATAGAGCCTCTGAGACACACTCTGGTTTAAAAGCTTTTAAGCCAACTGTTTAATCCCCCAACATATCTGTCTTTCTGTTTTATCTGTATTATTTGCTTGTCTGTATCAGTAAGTACTGTTTTGTTTGTATGTGCATATATGACTGTATATGAGAAATGTGTGTTTGTGCGTGTATACTGTATGTAGTATACATGCATTTTTTTGCTTGTGCAAATCCAAAGTTCATTTGGCCTTAAAGAGGTAGAAAAAATCTCTATTTTTATTCGTTGAATCTCTGGGCTTTTTATTTATTTTCTTTTATTTATTTATTAATTCATTATTCATAGATTTTTGCGATAGACACTATAAAATGTCACCTACGCCTATGATGTTCTATGACTTTGTTGATTTGTATGGACAAACACGCAGAAACATACAACAAAAACCAGGGGGATTAGACAAACCTCGCAGTTTTTTTAATTTGTATATTCTGTTTTGTATTATGTTGCTAAACGCCTCGACTTAGAGCCTGCTCTTTAATACAGCGTATTGCCTTTATTTTCTGCTCACAAGGTTCAAAGGTCCCAGATGATTTTTATTAAACCCTTAGAATGCTGACGTCACCCTGCAATCCCATTTTCTTCTTTATATTCTCACCCACATTACTTTATCCCCTTATTGTTCTCATTCTCCCCATGCTTTTTATTTCCCTTTCACCATGTTTCCCTGCTATGAAAATTAGTTGTTCCGTTTCTATGTCTCTGAACATTGACTCTAATAGAAGGTAAGTAATAGTGCTTCTAGCAACTATACTTGTGAATGTCCCCCTATATATGTGTGAGTTTGGGGACAAGTATATACTTGCCTACAGCTTTCTAAGGGTTAATACCACAACTAATATAACACATTTTTTCTAATACTGTAGCTTAGTTGTCATTGGACACTCATGCCCGGAGATCTGAAAAAGATGCAGTTCAATAATTAATTTTGAGTTATTAATGTACTAAATATATTTGGCAACATAATGGAAGTGGCAGCCAAATCTATGACACATTTTTACAGCCTGAAGCTTTGTTATTCTCAGGGTAGGCTAAAACAAACATCGGACAAGAAATGCTACACAACCCAGCTCTGAAGCTTGGAGAAAATACTAGCCCTGGTTTGATTGTATATGTAAGAAAAATCTTCAAGGCTTTTTTTGAGGGGGGGGGGGTTCCAGGTTTGTCTACTCATCCTAAAGACGACAAACACATTTTCATTCTGTTTTGCCTTTTATAACATGCACTTCTTTGTCATGGCCAATCCCCTAGGATTGCATGGAAATGTATGGCGCTCAACCCCGACTAACCTCAAAAATGTGTCTGCGTTACAGTACTGTTGAATGTTAAAGGTGTACCATTGAATGTCTGAATAAGTGGCTATTCTTGGTGTGTGCATACACAAGATAAGAACCTATAGTATAAGATAATAGTATTTTATGTAAGACCTATAAGATAATGTACTTAGGTTCTATAGGTACTGAAGCATCTTGTGTTTGCACATATCTCACAATCGAGCAAAAATATGTTCTCATTTATTGTTTCTCTCTCCCTCCCCTCATTACCCATCTCTCTCCAGGCCCCCGCCACACAGCCCACTGCAGGTCCCCCCATTATTCCCCCCACATCCCAGCCAGCGCCCCCTGGGATCCCCCAGCAGGTAATATACTAAAGGCGGTCCCCACAAGCCATGGCCGTTCGGTACAATCAGAGCACGTACTATATGTCCTTGTCTCGCACACATACACACACAGCCACACATTCTATTGTTTTGTTTCTTTATAGTATGGGGGCTTATACATCACAGTGCCTCTTATCCAGGTAGAAAGCAAAACATTCAGTCAAACTTTCCTTTCTTTATTTCTCAGTTTTTTCTCCATTTTACTGGTGGCTTTCGTTTCCTCTTTAAAACATATGCACGCGCGTGATTCAAACCTTTTTCCATATTCTCAAAGTGGTTGCTTCCTGTATTTGTTACTTTCTCTCTCACTTATTATCCTATCCCTCCCTTTTTGCGCTCTCAACCCTTTATTTCCTCGGTGTTACCAGGGTGTCAAGAGCCCCAGACTTACTATTTTGGAAACTAATTATAAATGATAATGTCTTTGTATAGTCATACAGTGATAACATGGCTTCCTCTTTGAAGTCCTTGCCATTGCTTTAAGGCATTTAGCGTCGAAGTAAGTCATCCCAGCACCCTGGCACTGTGCCTGGAGTGATACCACCGTCTCTTTGAAGGAGAGGCCCCTGCCTAGAACTCTTCTTATATAATAATGGCAGCCCCAAACTAAGTTGATAAAGCATGAAGTCCTGTGTTAACGAGAGATCAGAAGTTTCCGTCGCAAAACAAGTTTGTGGGAAAAGACACAGTATTACAGTTAATGTTTTTAAATATGCAACAGGACATGTACTCTGATAAAACCATTTCAATAATGGCCAATAATCACCTATTCGTTCTAAAATACAAAAAATAAGTCAATTTTATTTAATTAATGTATGTAGTAATGTATTTTAATATTTTTATTTTGAAAAGTAACAGCATTTGTATACTTTCAGTACAAAGTACTGTTTTTTTTTAAATATTTTAACTTAATGCCACCTGGTCAGTAATGAGACCAAGTGTGACTCGTTACCAGTACATCTGGCTTTCAGCAGCACAGTTGCTGAAAGCCATGCCCCCACTCACATCGAGGGAGCTGAAGTGGCGAGAGACGTGGGAGACCACAGACCTAACGACATATTTAACCGACTTTTAATATTTTAATCGTAAGAACGCTCACACTATACGATTCAGTCAAGACACTGGACCACACACTTGGAGTTTATCCTAAATGATTTCAATGTGGCGATTCTAGGGACTTGGGTTCTCACAGAAACTCATGTGATCAAACGTGACTTTGGAACAAAACAAACTGCTAGTAGCACTAGTGTGTGCTATGTTTTGCACAGAGAAACGAAACAGCCATTTCTTTTCCGCCAAATGGACCATGATCCGAGCCTGCAGTGTGGTGGAGAATGGTTCTGGCATTCTTGATAACCAATGGAGAATATTCTGCACCACCGCTCTCATTTGCTATTGCGGGTTTTTGCGCAGGTTTCTACTCTGGTTTCCATCGCTGTTCTTTTCACACTACAGGATTTCAAGTCGTAAATATCAAACATTTGATATTTTCGATTCCAGATATAATCGGGTAAGATTATATCTGTAAACCCCCTCACACTACAGGATAATTTGGGCAGAGAGAGCAGAATAAATATGTAACGTGTACAGATATGTGCAATGCAGTAGCAGCAACAATATAATAATGCTAAGAATAATATATATGCAGTGATTTGTTATAAGAAAAACAGAATAAATATGGATATTCAGTATGAACCATATAGACAGATATGTACAGTATGTGCAGCTATGTGCAGTGTGGTAACGCATCATTTTCCAGAATGGTCCTGTGTTGTACTGTACACATGACAATAAAACTTTGATTTGACTTGACTTGTGTATCCCTGGTACACATCCTGGTTTAGCTCTTATTTGACAGAAACTACATCCATTCTCTACCTTGTCTTCTCTCCCTTTTTCTGTCCTTTTTCTGTCCTTTCTTTAAATGTTTACACGTGTTAAAACAACATTTATTCTAATTTTCTCTGTCTGGCTCAGACTCGCTCACCCGATTTGTGATCTTGTTCTTTTTAGGTCACGCCGGGATTCACACAGTGCAGTAGCACCTCTGTTCAGAGTCCCTCTCACACTCCATTACCACAGGGCCCTACACAGGTAACGCTCACTCACTCACTCACTCTAAAGGTTTCAAATACACATACAGTACTGTGCAAACGTTTTAGGCAGGTGTTTTAGGCAGGTGTAAGAATGCTTTCAAGTTTCATGTTAATAGTTTAATTTTGAAAAAATAACAAAATGCAACGTGAGTGAACAGAAGAAAAATCTAAATCAAATCAATATTTGGTGTGACCACCCTTTGCCTTCCATACAGCATCAATTCGACTAGGTACACTTGCACAAAGTGAGGGATTTTGTAGGCATATAGTCATGTGTATGATTATACAATTCTACCAAACAGGAGCTAATGATCACCAATTTAATATGTACTGTACGTTGAAACACAATCATTAACTGAAACAGAAACAGCTGTGTAGGAGGAATAAAACTGGGTGAGGAAAAGCCAAACTCAGCTAACAAGGGGAGGTTACAGAAGACTGTTTAATGTCAAAAGTCAGACACCATGGCAAGACTGAGCACAGCAACAACATTCAAGGTAGATATACTGCATCAACAAGGTCTCTCCCAGGCAGAAATCTCAAGGCAGACAGGGGTTTCCAGAGAGGATGTCCAAGAAGCACAAAGAAACGGGCAACATTTAAGAGCGTAGACGCAGTACTCGGCCAAGAAAACTTACAGCAGATGACGCATGCTTACTTCACAATCGGAAGATGACCAGCAGTGCCATCCCCTCAGAACTGGCAGAAAACAGTGGGGCCCTGGTACACCCATCTACTGTCCGGAGAAGTCTGGTGAGAAGTGGTCTTCATGGAAGTCTTGCAGCCAAAAAGCCATACCTCTGGCATGGAATCAGCCAAGCAACTCAACTATGCATGAAAACACAGTACATGGGGTGCAGAAGAATGGCAGCAGGTGCTCTAGCCTGTCAAATTTTGAATAATTTGTCTGTAGCAAAAGGCAGACCGAAGTGAAGCATGGTGGAGGTTCCTTGCCAGAATATGGCTGCATTTCTGCAAATAGAGTTGGGGATCTCTCTGGGATTACATGAAGAGAGAGAAGCAACTGAAGCTGCCTACATCCAGAGAAGAACTGGTTAGTTCTCCCAAGATGTTTGGAACAACCTACCTGCCAAGTTCCTTTTAAAAACCTGTGTGCAATTATACCTAGAAGAATTGATGCTGTTAAAAGGGCAAAGGGTGGTCACACCAAATATTGAACTTTAAATAGCAGTAAATATATACAGTAAACAGCACTCAAGTACTGCCCTGTCCTATAAACAGGTGATTAATAAATGACTCATGGCAGTTGAATTATTCTGTTATTACTTTAATAAACCGGATAAAGAACAATGTATTTAGTCGCTACAGAGGTTAAAAGCACCTTAAATTTAGTCTTTGTTCTTATCAGTTTACTTTTAAACAGTATCTGACACGTCAGTATAATCATTCATAGGCATTCTGATGCTAACAGACACACAGAGGATTTCATAACGGACAACATAAATAGTGACCTCTCGTATTTCATCAAAGCATCCAGTCAATATTTTGTAATTAAATGATATATTTAATGTATTTAATCGGTTGTTATTCAGTCAGTTGTTGTTCAGTCTACCCTGTGATTATGTATCTCCCAGACAGGCAGTCTTTTAACAATTCATTAAGTTATTTGTTTGGAATTTCCAAATTTTTTGTTCAGCTAGCTAGTTCAGTCACTGTCTTGAAACTGTTTCATAATTCTGTATTGCTTTGCTGTCGTTAGTGCATGCTTTGCATGCCTGGTCTTTTAATTTCTTCTTGTTTTGACATCTTCCTTTGTTTGGCTTTTTTATATTTCTCTTTCTGTTTGCTGCCTCTTCATTCGGCATGTTTTCTTCATTTATCACGGGTTTGTTTATGTGGTTCTTGGTGGCGTGTGTGTGTGTGTGTTTACTGTACCTCCTACTTCTACGTTTGTTTGATGTTTGGCTATATACTGGTGTGCGTCTTCATATGGTCGTGTGTTTGTGTGCTAGTTGTGTGAGCTCAGTCCATCTCCTAGCATAGAACACCTCTATCTCCTTTACCAAGCTGCTCAGCTGTCTCTTGTCCTCCCGGTGGGTTGTTTGTGAGTTGTGCAAGGGAGGTTGCACACGTGTGCCTGCCGGTTTGTGTTGGG
>JAODLI010037617.1:0-18427 GCA_027575585.1 Percopsis omiscomaycus | reverse complement strand
GTGTGTGTGGGGGCATGTGCGTGTTAAGTGTGTGCATCAGTTGTCATCATATTCTGAATGTGAATGTTATTTGTTTGTGCTGAGGCAGAATGTACTGTAGTTTTTTCAGGTTGTGTGTGTGTGCGTGTGCGTGTGTGTGTGTGTGTGTGTGTGTGTGCGCGTGCGTTTTAACACCTGCTCATACTGAATATGATGTGTTTGTTAGGAGAACACCGGGGTCAAACAAGATTTGCAAATAATTCTAGCCGTTGAAACTTTTAGCTAGCTGGAACAGTACACATTCTATAAGCTGTGTTGACAATATTATAACACACCGCAAAACTATTATTATTATTATTAGCCTTTACTAGATTTATTATTAGATATCATGAATAATTTTGCAGTTGTAGCGCCCCCATTTGGTGTTACACAGGAATTATATTAAATGCTCAAAGGTTTTTACATAGTTTTTGACCCAGCGGTGTTAAGTACAAATGACAGGTACCATTAGCATACAGTATTTCTAACATCGCTAATCCTTGCAGACTCATTACTTGGCTTGTATGAGCACTTTACTCAATACATAGATAGATATATGAAAAAAATAAACTAAAATAGATATCTCAAGTCTCACCTCCAAAATATATATATATATAAAATGAGTTGGATTTTATTTTTTAAATTTCTTTTGCTTGTGTGCTTTGCCGAAAATCACGTTTAAATCTATACAGTTGAGTTGTCAATGTTTAAATTCCTCATGTGTTTCTATAAGGCTTACTCTATTTTCATACATTCCAAGGCATTCATCGGCAGTAGGTGGGGTTATAAAATATTTATTTTTGAACAGAATTCAATTTTACAAACTTCATATTTTTATCGGCCTACATGCTACATGAGTCATAGATTGGATGACAAAATCAGAAAAAGTATGGCTTGTGCCTATTAGTGCAACTGCCTCTGTAATGACCATGGCTATGTAAGCGTGTCATTCACTGTTTGAAATACCAGTCTCTGATGTTCTGTAGCCTAGTATTCCTATTTGCACTAATCATTTTGCCCTTTCTGGGATCAGTGCTGTTAATGGAACAGAGTCACAACGTCAAATCACTACTAGCCAATATAGCCAGTATCGCACCTGTGCTGAACAACAAATGCAACAGGTGCTTAAGTTGACTGGTGGGCTTACCTACAGATCTAAGAATGATTATGCTAGCTGGTTAGCTTTGTGCCTAGGTATGTATTGCCAATTTATTTTTGTGCGATTCTAGAAGGAAATTATTTAACTTATTACCAGTGTTGTTCTTACAATATAGCACATTCGTTTTTCCCCCACACTCACACATTTGGTTTTAGTGCTGCTTGGATTCAAAAATCAATGAATGTTTCTCTTGGTGTTGTCTTAAATATGCTCTTAGCAGGGATTTCAGTCATAGCAGGGCATATGTTAAATCAAATATGCTAAAGTTAGTATACTTTCTGTACTGTACAACAATTATTCTGTGTGAGACACGACATGTGGAGTTAACCTTTAAACAATGTATAAAGTACCCTTCAGTAAATCCAATGTGTAATAAAATATACTTTTTTTTCTTGCTCAAAGGGAGCACACATTTGAGTAGAAGATGCACTGAAACCAAACCCTAGCGCTTTGCCTTTTGTCCTTTCATAGAAGCTCTTACACTTTGCGCAACTTAAGAAATAAACTCACTGTGTATCATTTTACATATTTAGCCTGGTATTTCAATGTAATACTTTGCTCAGCAATAGACTTTTAACTGTCATTTCAGTGCTTAAGTGACGGTGGTGGTAAGGTAACTGCCAAAATAAAGGAAGTGATTTGAGCTACGTAAACAGATTCTTTGCACATTGATATGCCCATATGTGTGCATTTTGAATGCTGCTAAACAAGGACAACTAGAATCTAATTTTGGTTGAGAGTTTGTCAAAAATATGATCAGTTTTGTGGTCATTGGCCAAAAAACATTTTCCTGCATTAGCGTTGTGCCCCATCTTAACTTTGATAGTTGCCTTTCATTGATTAAAAACAAATCTTCTTTGTGTTCGGTTGAAAGACTTAAGATCAAATATCATTTAACATATAGTGGCTATGATTCCTTTTGTTATGTCAGGTACTGATACAAACATATAACCCAATTTGTAACTGGGAACAACGTGAAAACAGAGGTAATCTTCAACACAAATGCTACCTTTCTCCTTTTTGTTGGTAATGTTTACCTTCCTCTCTATGACTATAAATTTGAATTGTATTTTTTATTCCTCTTTTACTTTATATTAAAAAAAGCCACTGAGAATGTGTTTTTTTTATTCCATTAGATTAGTTGTGTGAATGGTTATAGTTGCATTAAATGATTTCCTTTATGCTGTTAGTATTGTAATTGATTTAAGGTCCAGTGAAGCAGTCCACTTTTCTTTGTACTTGTAATCATTTATTGAGATACTTAAGTGCAGGCCAAGTTGTAATATTTGCTTCTTTCAATACCTGAATTACAAATACAGTATAACAAAGAAAAGTAGGAGATTCTGTTGATTGGTATAATAACACAGTATGCTTTTAGAGGCTTATAAAATAAAATGCAGGGCCGGTCTTACACTGTCATAACACCTTTATTAAAATACTCTCCTTCAACATTAACATACAATAAAAGGATTTGATATCCTTCACGTAAATCAGAAACAACCTTAGTACACTGCACTGATGGTAAAGCTTCCAATTACGTTATTCCTCAGTCTCGTTGCCAAGCATGTCTGATTGACAACGTCAAAAAAAAAGAAGCATTATTATTAATTGTAGAGCCCAGATTCTATTGAACACGTGTATTCACGTGTCCAATATCGTAATTTAGCGTGGAATCAACTGGAAAAAAGAGCTATGAGCATTTTTATCTAAATAACAATGGTAGATGATGTCGGTGAGAATCCTGTACTCAAGTTCCTGTACTTCCACATAGATCCACAAGAGGGCGCTATATTACCGTCCAAAGCACTTTCCTTCGTTGGAATCCACTGTTGCCTAAATGTGTAGGCTACCACAAGCCCCCTACTGACGAAAAATATGGCGCCTGGAGGCCCCGGCTGTTGAGGTTCATGTCCTAAATTGAAAATGTTTTAAATGAAATTAAAGTACGTACGAAAATATTTGCGCTAACTTACAAAACTTTTTTTATTATGCATAGCAAAGCGGGTTGCTATGTTGCTACGGTAATGATTTGCTTGATAAAAAAAAAGTGAGATTAATGATAGTGTAGGCTACGACTGATATTTGTACTATAGAATAATTGTAATTTCTGATAACGTTTGCCTATTTCTTCGACAGATTCCAGTGATATTTCACTATAACGATTAGTACTCCGCCAGACCATATGAATACAAATGTTATGGAGCACATCTTGCTCAAACAAATTCCATGAGGACCCCTACATTTGGTTATCCTAGTGGCGCGGGCAACACATCTCCATTTGCTACACGCGGTTGCGCACAATTCTGAATGATACGGATGCGCGATTGTGCTCGCTCCCGCCACGGCATTCATTCTGTTTCGATCGCTGTTCTCTTAAGTTGGAGAACAACATAGAAATATGGGTTTACTATCTTAGCTTCTCCGTAAGTTTTATCCCGTTAAGAGCCATCGTGGAGATTAATCGATCCGTTGTTTTTAGGGGGAGGTTGCCGCGTTAGAAGATAAAAGTGTAGGCTATTATCCACAATGCACTGCAACGCTGACCGCAGTCCGTGTTCATAGTGGTGAAATATGAATACAATACTAGTCATGTTCGCCTGCGCTTTATTCGAAACTAATTGAGTATTATATTCTCCGTGGGGAATGATCTCGGCTGTGTTTCGGTTCTGATGGATCAAGCTGTGTGTGTGGAAGTGCTGTTAAAGACACCAAGCGGCGAGCCACTACAGAGCTAAAGCCAGCCCAACTACGGTACCGTACGGTAGATAACCACAGCTGGGAAGAACAGGTAAATGTTGTTTAATGCAATGTGTTCATGCTGCAGCGTGACGCGACTTAAACTGGCCTAACGTTACATCATTTGGTTTTGTAATATAGTTGGACGAAATTGTTGGAAGTTGAAGAAATTGCTGCCATTGCTAACCGGTGTGTATAGGGAGGCAGGGAGAGGTAATGTTAAACTGTGTCGCCAACTGTGACACTAGTGAAAGGGAATAAACTCATAGAACAAATTTAACACTAGCTGTCCATTCATTTTGACCCTACATTGACCATACAATCTTTAAGATTTCAGTTAGGCTTGTTGTTGTATGCTTTTAGAAATTATCTATTTTAAAATGACAACTCATAAATCTCATGGGGGGGTTCTTAGGTGAGATACTATGATCCCCTGGACCCACCAGTCCAATAGACTCACCAGTCTTATCTCCTTGGATTACACTTTAATCAGATCTTTTTAGACAAATTTAAAGGCTATGTGTGAATTAGCACCACTTGATTCTGATGGCAATCTTGCTTCTCTACCAATATGACAAGGACAGAATAGTAGACACAATGAAAGCCAATGGAGATTAAGGAAAAACGGATAAGATTGTTGTGTTAAATTATACAATTGAGTGTTTGGGTTGAACACTGTGGTACGACGTAAAGGATTTCCATAACCCTTTTTTTTTTTTTTTGGTTTCCAGAAAAGATGTTCAAAAGGGGAAAATTTCATCCCGAACGGGAGTTGTATGACAGGGTAACAGAGTCATGGGGTTTAGCTGAAGTTCAACATAACTCGACACCTTTTCTGATGAACATGATAAAGCTTTTTTGAGTTTGTTCCAGGTCTTCTACTTTCCTATGGTGTGTTCACACCTCTCTGGTTATGGAAGAAGCGCTGCCTCAACCATATGCTGTGCTGATAATGTGAAAAAGCAGGTCGTGCGAGTAACACTGTGTTCACAACAATGTCAGGTGCTAAAGAGAAATTGGGGAAAAAAAAAAAAAAAGACAAGAGCTCAGTGGGTACTAAAAACTTGAGAGCGCTTTGCTTCTACCATTGGCGTGGTGTTTTTGTGTATTAGCACTGGAAGTAGAGAAGAGGGCTGCAGTTGACCTGTCCCCTTGGCAAAATCCCATCAGGGTTGTTATTGGTGCATTCATTGTCATATGCAGGCTAAAGTAACGTAGAACTCGGCTATATAGAACATGCAAGCACAATTTCACACAGCTATTTAAAGTACCTTTGTTCAATTTCCCTAATTGGTCAGCCCAGTGCTAACCTGGTGACTGCAAAGGGGAGAATATGGGGGAAGTTTTGTCTTGATGTTATAAATTTGAAATATAATGGAACCAAGCAGAAACGGTTAACCAGTTGGTGCAGTTGCTCATCTGTTTATGCTTTTTTTTTGTTTAAGGGCACATAGGACCGGTGCCTCCAAGGGAACCTGCACTGTAGTTATATTGTCGTTATCTACATGGCCTTTTCTTTTGTTTATTTTGCTGGATGAAATTGGCCACTGCGTTTTCTGCGAGGTGTTTTAAACCTGTTTATGTAAATGGATTTCTAAAATCCTTTTATCCAAAGAGAATGAGATGTGGTGGTGTGACCGAAAATATATATATATATATATACATTTTTTTGATATTGTAACGTGTTTTTCAGTTATTTTTGTCACGGTAATTGATAAAAGTGACGTCATATTCAGTTGGCAGAAGGGTTTTTAAATACATGAAAGTCAAACGTGGCATGACTGGAGCATCATTGGAAGACGTTGGTGTGCAGATGTGCTGCTTGTCCCGTGTGTTTAAGTCCATTAATAGGTTCATTCATTATTGCTACAGCAAGAGCCTACTTGACAACTTTCATCAATCTATATCATACTGATTAATTTACTTCCGTTTAAAAAAGTCTGCATTGTGTTAGTAATTACTGACGTATTCCACAATGGATAAATGGTGATATAATTACATATAATTATTAAACCCCTAGTGGGTCTGTGTGATGTCATGTCCGGCAGTGGCTTGTCAACTCTGTGAAAACGGAGATGTCAAAACCTAGCAACCGAGCGTGAAGCGCAACAACTTTTTGGCATTTCCAATTATTTTGCTTAGAACCGCTTTCCGCTACAAGGAAATTTGTCGTTTGTTTTCACCGAGTTGCCTTGCAACGCAATCAAGCAATGTCACTTCCGGTTATTCACTGACCAAACCTATAGCACTCAAGTGACCATGTCTTCAACCATTAGGGGCCCTCTGGCAGTGAACTATCTTTTCTACCTACCGGACTGCTTCTTTTAGATTATTATTCCTTGTTCAAGAGGACAGCTGGCTGTCATGCAAATGTATAAAAGCAAAGGGGAACAGGCTGCACAGCCTTGTCCACACAGTCCATTTACATACAGTATCTCAATGTAGCAGCCTCTAATGAATGCAAGTACAGGTCCATGTGTCATTCATAGCTACTGTGTCAAATTTTTACATGAACACATAGCGAATATTTAGTTACTGTTTTTACCGTGTCAGCATTTTATCTGGCTCACTGTGCTGAGATATTAATTTGGCGCCCTATGGGATAAGGAAATGATAGATTGAAAACAGTTTGAGAACAAGGAAGTCCATGTTGGGGATGTACCAGGCTGGAAGAAACATTGATCTTTGACATTTGGAAATGGCATATTGAATGTTGTGAAATTCATTTGAATTGGATAAACTCTGTGCTTTGCTTTTGCCAAAGTTGTGTGCTGTGGATTCTCATGTGATTGTGATTTCGGGAATCCAGCTGCCTCGCGAAGTAGCAACCCTGATGCTAATAAGCCAACCTTGCCAGCTAAATGGCAGCTTGACATGAGAAACGTCTCCCGGAGACGTTCGAGGCCAAGTAATAGACAAAGAGATGGACACAGTGGAACAAAGTAGGCGTTGTTATTTGACAGATCCACAATGAGAAGTGGACAAGCAGACTGCACAAAGAAAGAACGGCATCTCAACTTTCCTTGGATATCATGTCCTCCTTTACTGTTCAAGGACTCTGTCTGATAGATTAACGATAAATTTGCCCGGCCATGAGAGTGGTTTTGACTAACACAATGTGTCAAGCTGCTTCTCGCAGTTTTTGTTTATACAAGAGTAACGGGATGCTAACTTCATGTAATGCGCTTCCTAAGCAGGCTTCCATTCAACATTGCTGTATTGCTTGTCCTTGAAAAGAGATGCATTTGCAATGTGCTTGTTGTGAAAACTCGGCTCTTTTCATTGCAGTCTTGTGAGGTGTCCCATTTCTAGTTTGCTATCGTGGTAGAGGGAATGTTGTGTCTCTTGCTTCTACTGTTATGTCAGACATGGCACTAGTCCCCAGGAGCACTGTCGCCTCTTTCTGTTACTCGATAGAGATACCATATGTTACTTGTGTTATACCATAAGTTGACTATTAAACGCAAGTGTTAAATTGCTGTGTTTGTTCAAAGAAGTGCAAAAAGCCTTAGTAATAGGGACGGCTGTACTTTATCAATGCAAATGGATTTCTAGAAGCCATTACTAGTCTAAATAGTCAGGACGGTAATAATTGTAGACATGAGGGTTGCAAATTAGCTCCATAAAATTGGCATAAAATAATTTGATTCTAGCAAAAATATTACCAGAAATATAGCAGTTTTGTCTTTTGAAGGAGATTTATCTGGTTATCCATCATTCAATATTTTCCCTAATACATTTCACTATAGGTTGTACACGGGGCTTTTATGAACATGATCTGTTGCTGGCCACAGTATAGAATATGAATCCACCTTGAAATAAATTAAACGGGTTACACAATGTTTCTCAGACCCATTGGCCCCTTTTCGCCTGTTATGCAACTTTGTTTTGTTTACTCATTACGTATGTGAATCCTCCTGTGTTCTCAGAGGTCTCGTTGTTTCGCTTCCATCCTCGAGGCCGCGCACAAAGGCAGACGTGACCCCTGACCCCGGGGCCCTGGATGCTGACGCATTGTGGCACGCTGAACGGCCATTGTCTTTCCCTTCTGCATGTTCATTAATTATACATATCGCATACTCCGCCGTCCAGGGGCCCAGTCCCACACATAAGGACAGAGCTTCGACCTCTTCGTTCTCGCCGCAAAAAAAAAGAAGCATTTCCCTTCGAGCTCCCTGCACAGTCACAACCCTCGGGAGGATGCCACGGCATTCCCAACAGATTCCATTCCTCCCCCGTAAACAATTCTGGCATTGAGCTCGGGGGTGTTTAGGGAACAGCCTGGGATATTCCCACAATGGCGTGGCGGAAGGAGAATGACTGAAAATGTACAAAGTGGAATTCTCATTCAGGGCCGCAAGTTGGGTGAAACTACACGAAGGCCCTTCCAGAGTACTCCTGCTGAGTTACCAAAACTTGTCAGCGTTCGGCATGTTTTTACAGCACAGGGAAAGTCTGCAGCACTCCCTTTTATTTGTAATGGAAAAGAGTTCCCTTTTTTTTTTTTTTGTTACTGTGTAATCTGTGTTTTAATAAGGTCTGTAGTATAGCAGAAAGGTGTACCGTATCGTCATGGTTACACGTATTTAAGTAGGCGACTAGAATGAGGTGAGTATCAAGACAGGAAATGGACATTTCATGTCTCATCGTTTCCTTCTGGTCGTCAATGGCTGAATTTAGCTGTTTGATACAGATCCAGCTACTTTAAGTCCTCGCATACATCTCATAGTGTTATTAGAAGGACGAAATCAATCCCAAAGCCAGATTTGTTTAAATTAGACTAGCCCATTTAATTGATTTAGTAGACAATTCTGAAGGTCTATTATAGTTAAGCGTTAAAGGTCAAATGATTTGACTTCTTTAGTAGAGATTTACTAGCAATGACCTTATCATGCAGTCAATGAATTCTTCTGTACTTGACATTTCTTATTTTGTGCTCTGCCATCATGTGGTATAGAGAGGAGTTCAATTGTTATAAAATTGATATTAAAATATATACGTAATTATTTGGTCTGTGTAGGAAATACGTTTAAAATAGGACACAATGTTTGCTGTGCAAGGCTCTGTATGCTGGAGTTTTAAAAGTCCTACAAAGACTGTAGGAAAACCTTGAATGAATCTTCGTTCTCTAGTGGGTCTCACGCTCATTTACTGAGATCAAGTGCTGCCTGGAAATGGTCAGTTTGTGTTTTTCGTGGTGAACCATCAGAAGAGTCCCACTTCCGAAGTCATGAATACCACAGGAGTGGGTCATTCATTTTGAACTGAAGGCAGCAATAGCTATTAGACTAGGTTTCGTAAGGGTTTAGCTCCATATTTCTGTTGATTTGAACACACAGACCACTGTTATATTAGTTCAATTGGTGGTGGTTTTACTGGCAGTTTTACTGAAATGTCTGTTCTAAGATATACATAATACCAAGTTTCACTTGACTTGAACCTACATAAGGTTATATTTAATTAGTTATCAAAAACCTGTAATCTCTTTTGGCTCTGCAAACCAACTTTTGTTATGGTACACTGTGGCACGTATAGTGGGGGACTTCTGAACCCTATTGTATACTGTACTTCAAAAATATGGCCTACCGAATAACCTAAATTGGTGAGGTTTCATAAATTGATTTCATTTAAATATTGTTTGCTCAGTGACTGTAAACTAAAATTTGCACACTGAAGAAAGTGGATTAGTTTACTCTCGGTTACAAAATTCTTGGCAAAATTTGTTTGGCAAAAGTGTTTGCGTATCCTTTTGTCTTTCAACAAAGACCCTAGTTCTCTGCTGAAGATCAAGATCTAGAATATACAAAGAAAGATAAATAACAAAGTTGTGAATTCCGACTGCGTCTGAATGCACTTATCCTTCCCCGGAGGTGTGAATGGGACTACAGAGGGAAAAAACAACAATGAGCACTTCTCTTGAGTTTGCCTGACATATGCTAGGCTTGACAAAGGGTCTTCTTGTTCGCCAAGGGGATTGTGAGACTGGCTGAGACAGCAATTCCTTTTGAGGGGAAAGCATTAATAAATAAATGATATTCACAACTCGTCCAGTAGAGTCTAACATCAGTCACAAAGGAGCAATACAAATATGATAGTATTGGTTGTGGGGAGGATAACAAAATAAAAAAGGTATTCCAAAGGCATTGCTATAGAGCTGACCTTCAAACATAAAACACATTGATTCCTAATCAAACTAAAAAGTGTTTGAGGTGCATAAAGCCATTTTTCACAAATTAAAGGTGCTGTAGGAAGAATTCTGACTAACAGGGCCTCTTCCCTGATTGGTCCAGCCAATCTACCTCGCCTGTAAATCACATGACTGCGCGCACACAGCTCAATGGCAGATCTACGGGCAGCAGCGGAGGAGGGGGTGGGTTTTTGTGTTGATTTTTCAAAATCTTGCTCTCTTTAGTTCTTTTTTTAGCTAGCTAATAAATCCTAACTACAGCAGCTTTAAAGCAATGGAATATTGACTCTGCCTACGTCTAATTTATGAAAACCTTTCAATTTGCTGTTAAGTTGTTAGAATCTGGTGTCCAGGTGCAACGTTCCCTGATCATTACTTCAGCAGTACTGGGGGAAAGTGGAAAGATCCAGATTGTAGCTTCAAATTTCTGCTTTATCTGCTTTATTTTTTTTTCTTCGTTCAGCCCGTGTGAAAACATACTTCTGGATTGGAACATACTTCTCACTAGGTACAGCTTGTTGTGACTGATGCGATTCAGCCTTGATACTCTGATTAACTCTTATAGACAAGTGTTGTGTACAATTTATCTTTGTACACCTCGCCTCCCCCCAGGCAGCCAAGCTTTGCATTCAGCCAGAGACGGTGAATTGAGTTAGCAAGGTCGCTTTCCTGACATCCGGTCTCCAGAGGCCGAAGAAAGGAGACTTTAAAGTAGGCATCAGATGACATGGCAAAAGAAGAGAGAGGGACAAGTGTGTGTGTGTGTGTGTGTGTGTTGCAGGGTACATTGATTTTTGTCTTGGCTTTGTCTCGGGGCGGCTAACTGCTGCCGGACAGTGGTGGACGTGAAAGACGAGAGGCCTCCATGTATGGCCATAACCTGACACCGGTGACTGCGTTATGTAGCGTGGAATCACCAGTGTGTCTCTGATACATCCCTCTAGACTGGGATCCATTTCACATGCTGTCTATTCCAGGTTTTTCTAACGTAATGGTGTATGCAGAGCTCCTCATAAGCTCAGCTGAGACAGAACAAGAGTACACAAAGGGACACAGTAGGGTTGTCACGGTTAAGAATTTTCCCACTGACACTATGGTAGTGGCATTGCCGCCATTTTAGTGTTGCATATGACATTTCACATCTTTTCCAACCGTGGCTATCGTTTGACCAAAATCTAATCAATCAGATCTCCTCTGACAAGTTCCATAGGTTATAATGGAAATGGAAACTAAACGTGTCCTTTTAAACTTAACAAATTTACCAAGACATGGCTGTATTGTCTTGTTTTGGTGCAATTCTCAAACGGTCATCCACTTCCTGGTTTGTCATTGGGCAGGCATGCGCACATCACAGTATGCTGTACAGGTACTGTGATGGATGGATGGTTTTACTGAACTTCATCTAGTGCCACGGACAGAGTATTCTTTCTACTCCACATTTTTTACTTCCCAACTGTCACACCACTGAACTGAACATGGCTCACCGTGTGTTTCATGTTCTTTAACCGTTGAATTATACCACAAAAATTTGTATAGTATTCCTCACTTGCTTGTAGTACATTTTAATACCTCGTCTTAGCTTTATGGTGTCGGCTGGCCTAGTTTGCTTTGCCAGACTCTCTTGCCGAGGGTTGTAACTTATTAACAGAGATGCCACTGATCAGATTACCAAGGCAGAGGCCTGTTTTTGCCTTCCAGAGTCATAAGCTGCAGCGAGGGGACCTCTGTTTAGCACCGAAAGGGGTGTCTTTTCTCCAGCTTGTTGAACTGGGGTACGGCGTACGCGCTCTGCTTCCCCTGACCGGATTGGCATCAAGAAAAAACGTGTCTTCCTCGTTAATCAGAGCTAGTGGAAGGGTAATAATGACGACGGCATGCAGGGAGGGATCCAATCAGAGGCGGAGGTCTGCTCCAGCGCGTGTCTCTGGTTAGAAATGTAATTGACAGGAGGCGATGACACACTGGGACACCGGATGAGCTAAATCTGATCTGGGCAGCGTTTTCGGGGTACATTTATTTCTAAGGACCCCTGATAAATCTCATATTGATTTGTGTTCGTCACCATTGCTATTAGCTGGGTCGTAGATAAGGAGGCCGGGCACGATTCAGTCCCATCCTGCTCCCCCCTCTCCTCAGTGGCAACAGGCCCCTGCAGGTCATTCAAGGCAAAGTTGTCAAGCCATTGGCCTCAATGGAGCTCTTTTGTCCTTGTCTTAGCCGCTTTGTTTTTGGACTGCTAAACGTTTGTAAGGCAGCTGCCAAATAGACATTCCAATTAATATAATAGTTCCCAGTAAACCCAACTTGGATAATTAAAAAAAAAGCTAAACGGAAAGCATCTATAGTGTTTTCAGGTTTTAACAAACTGTCACCTATATGGCAAAATATATGATAGGCGAGGCAGTAATGCCAGTGCTGATCTATTTCTTTCTTTATTCTGCAAAGCCCTTTTTAAAGATTATGATTAAAACACAATAAAGCTCAAGTAAATCCTTTTTTTAAGCTTGATATCTGCACTGTTGCAAAACACTAAAACATTGCTAGATCTCCAATGCTTGTTTAGTAGGAGGAACACAAAATCTGAGAGGGGGGTTAAATGTTTTTATTCATAAAAATAAATCACGAACCACAGTGGACCTATATACATTAGACTGAAGCCTCTTAGGCTATTTCTTGCATCTGTTAAAGCAACATTTATAGAATAATTATGAACTTTTTAAATAAAACTATTTCGGACCTCGAACTTAACCACTGCATTTGCAGATATATTTTAATCCATTTAAAAAAATAAAAATTAATCAAGTAGCCTAGCGTGATAGTTTCACTCTGGCTGTGAACAAAACATGACGACAGATACTGTAGTATCATCACATAGCCGCGGTGTCATGTCTATTGTGTTATCGCAAAAGAAAAAAGGTTTTAAAAAGCCTTTTAAATGTGCCAATATGTCTAATGGTCAACACAAATTTCACCCATTAATTGTCTTGATTGTGACCTGCACCTCAACTGACATCAACAGATATTTGATCTGAAATCAGAGGGGTCGTTTCTCAAATGAGGTCAACATCTCAGGAGAGTAGAGCCAGCCCCTTAATGTCATTTGACGTCACTGATGGTCCCCAGCCAATAAGCATTATCGGGATGAGCAGTATCTGACATCAGAGCTGACATAATCGACTGCTAGATCAAATTCCATACAGATGTAATCCAATATATTGCTTTCCCCGTCTCTTGATTGGTGATGCATGTCTCAATGTTGGAATTTACTTTCAAATTTGAACATATTTCTACTGCTTGGGCAAAAAAGATCACATTGATTGATTTCATTAGGTCTCATTCAAAAGCTTTTGTTCCGCAAAGATGGTACTTTGTGTAGATTCATTTTCAATCAGGGCAAATTTATCTGAAGACGAAGTCGAAAAGAAGACTGGAATTGTGCTCTATTCAGTGTGTGACCATACTGAAGTTCAGTTTTTCTTAATGGTTAGTTTCCAGGGAGTATCCCAGCATCCAGTCTTCAGAACATTGTTCTGGGGATGAGGGATGGAGAGTTAGATCTGTGTAAAAGCCACGTTTCATGCCATATTTATTTTAAGAAAAACCTTGTCTGCATTCATATGGTTAAATATAAGCGAATTTTAATCAGTTTGATGCCTCAAACTAGTTTTAATTGGGTCATATTGACTGAGAAATTATTAGAGAATTTCTTTGAAGAAATATTAGGCCTAGGCCCATCAACATTAAAAGTAACTGACAAGTTCAGGATTTAAATGACCTGTGTGCTTGTTTACTAGAAAGTTAATATTACAAATGCGATCAAGACTTTGGCATGGTTAATCTGGTTAGTGATTTAAAATTAGACATCGTTTTTTTTTTTTTTTAATTGTTAGAGCTTTATTAAATGGCACTCAATAGCACACATACTCTTAAGTTGTAAAGAAGGATGGATAATTGTTAGTATGAGATGCATCATGTTTCCTAAGGGATCAACTTTAAATAGACTGCTTGATGCTTTGTCAAGTTGATTTAGGCAAATTCCTTTGGATTGTTTTCCTTTCTTTTTGGAAATGGATTTGACCAGATTGTAAATAAAGAAGGCTTTGTAAGTATCTGTTGTGTGTGCGTGTCTGGTGACATGTTGCATTTTCCAATTACTTTTGCCACGGTCGTTATGGTCTTGGATTAATGTTTGGAGTATTCACCTTGCGATGTGATAAACAACATGGACTAGATGTAGCAACAAACAAAACCAAACTACTAGTTTGTGTTTTATCCCGCAGAGTTTTTGACTTTTGTCTAGAATCTTTGCACTCTCCCATGTATACATTTTTGGTTCTAATTATCTCTACAAGCGCTGAGTCATTGCATCGTCGTGTTGGCAAATGTTTCCAAATTTCCCACATTCCAATATCATGCGACCAAGTGGTTTCTCTCACGACGTCCTTTTTTAAAAAGGAACAGTGTTTGTTTGTGTTAATCAGCACTATTCCGTCTAGATCTTTAATATATTCTGCTGCTGACGCACAGTCCTCCGGCAAGGTCGGCCATTTCCTGGGTATTGTGCTGCATCAGGTAATAGTGGGGAAAGTCGCTCTGCTCGTCTCTGCCAGTGTGCTTGGCACGGGCAAATCCACTTTCTCGCTGAACTCACGCACCCACTTTCCACAAACGCAAACTCCGGGAGACGCGTCGTGTGTTTGGACAGCGCAGGGCAGGCACCCCAGCCTCCGTGGACAAAACAAGATCCTGAAGTCCATCTTGTCAGGCAGGGAGTCATCTTTTGGATGATCTAAAGCAAAGGGGTTTACTGGCAGCCTCGCACATGGGGAATTTCGACAGCTAGATCACATCCTTTGCCATATCTCACCTTGGTGCCGCGTCATACAATCCCTCTCCTGTGGGAGAGAGCAATTGTCTGTGGCCACCACCTGTAAAAACCATTCCCTTTTTGGGGGGTTGTCTTGCTGTTGCCTCTCCAGTGCCCCTGTTGTCACTTTCATTTGCACCAAAACAGGTGACATTGATTCAAAATCGCTTATGCTTCCTAACTGGACAGATTGCTATACCTGAAGTTTATTGACTTGGTTATACTGTAATGATTACGTGTTCCCTTTTAATTTTTTGAGCAGTGTATATAAGCAGTGTGTATATACTGTATGTTTTAACATTTCTTGGATTTTCGCCTCGAGCATTTTCACACAGTTGTCCTTTCTTTAAGGGAGAAATGGTGCACAGTGTGTTTATTAATACAAATCCAGACATGAGTTGTGTTTTTATAAAGGAGATGGATTTGTGAATTGTATTCGTCTTCCTGTCGGTCCTGACTGGATTCCGAGGTGAGCAAGCTAATTCAGAAACGGCTGCTGTGGTCTGAGAATTCTCTCCTCCCACGCGTTCTCCTCCTGCCGTTCTTTCCTCATCTCTCTCTCCCCTTATCCGCAGCATCTGTTTCCTGGGATTTAATGGATGGCCATTGACTGTCACTGATTCCAGGTTGTGAGAGCTTTCTCTCGTTCTCTCTCTCTCGTTCTCTCTTTCTCGTTCTCTCTTTCTCTCTCGTTCTCTTCTCTCTCTCTCTCTGTGACATTCTGCTTTTATTGAGGTATTCCCATTGTGTTCCAGCTATTTATTTTTTCTGTGTTTCATAGGGCTGTATTGGGACAGCAACATCTGCGAGTGTGCTTGCTGTGATGACACGGGCACGCTGGTGATGATACCATTGTTAGTAGGCATAACGCCATAGAATACATAATCGCAGTAAAACGTCCTCTGTGCTGGAGTAGTGTACAGAACTCCTCTTGAAATTGGTACACTAACATAGGTGAGGGGTAAGGAGAACACATGCATGCTAACAAGTTCCCAGGTTACCGCACGGGTTGGCATAGCAACCGATAAAGTACGGCTTCACCTGCCGAGACCTCTTGGTCTTTGACCAATCGTCTCTTGGCTCAGGAGGCTATTGTATTAAACAGTTGATGGAAGGTTTGCATTGTCACATCTGTGTTTCCCATTAATTACCTAGACTATGGCAGCCCGCCATCAGTCTCATAATGAACTGAAAATATTTTTACACTTTTGTCATAATGACATAAAAGATTTCTAACGGCGGTTGCTCACTGCACGCGGAACGTTTTTTGCGTTTTCGCAGCTTTTTCTCCGCCTTGCTTTGCACACCGCCCGCAGATTGCCTGCGTCCCCCCCGCACTCTCTATGTAATATGCTCACGATGCACTGTACATTGCCCTGCATTAATCGTGCAGTATTAAAAGGCCAGATTGTTCAGATTACGCAGCGCCCTCCGCATGGTAGAGCGCATATCTCATTTGAAAACTTTAGTGTCACTAAGAAGGGAAGCGGGTTTTCCATTGGCTAGCTCTATTGTTTTGCTAAGGGATAACCGAAGAATGGATAATTTGCAGGGCAGCTTTGCAGACGAAGAGTGGTGAGGAGGAAATTTAGCTAATGCCATACAGTCAGCAGGGTATACTATATTTTTTAACATTAATTAAACATACCAGGTAATGAATTTGAATGGCAATTTGCTTCCCTGATATTGCCTTCCTCCATATAACTTTATAGAAGCGGGACGTTGGATCATACATATCGGGGGATTCATAAACAACTGCAATACATTTCTTCTCCATTGTTCATGGTGGCTGGAACCTTTACAATTTGTGAACTGTGAGTGTTAAACTCACAGTGTGAACTCGGTCTCGTTTACTATCCTTTGTGGGTGGGACATTATAAAATTTTTTTCCCCTCTCCTCACCATATATATCTATACAATGTGTTTAAGATTAGTTCTTCATAGATCTAGCCTCTTTAATTGTCTTCTCAAAGTGCACCAGATTGACGTATTTAACTTTTCAAATGTACAAAATGTTCTTACGGGGGGGAGAATGCCTCCCTAGTAGGTCTGAGGGCCACCCACTGTAGTCACAACAAGATCCTGTGGGAAACACTGTCGCATCAACACTACACTTGATTAGTTTGTATCTCGCATGCTGTTCACACGCAAAGCTGTAAAATGAAATGTGGCACAGCACGTCGATGGCCGTTATGTTGACCGTATGTCAGGAAATCAACATCTGGTTTAGCTGTGCAGTAGATGGCAAACGAATGTCTGGAGCAGCACTGACTACAAAATGGCGTCCTATATCGTATGTGCTTGTGACTAACCTTTGCTGACATAATGGCCTAAGCACTGTCATGGGAATGGGTTTTATTTTGGAGCGGGAAGTCTCCATTGACCAAAATAATGTCAGATTGAGAGCAGCCCATATTGGTGTCTATAAGGTTTGATAGCATAGTGGCATTTCTGCTGGATCATGATTACCTTGACGGGCTTTATGAATGTGAACTGGGTTTTGACGGGATGCTGCAATGGTAAAGCTAACAAGTGGGACCCTCTGTCTTTCCCCATAGCTTGAAAATTAGTTTGGGAGCTGTGGCATTTCTGATTCAGACACAACCTGATTCTCAATCAGAAAAAGATTTATATATAAGTAGGTTTTTTACACATACTAGGAATTTGTTTTGGTGGTGTTGGTGCATGTCAAACGTTCTCTAAATATATGAAAGATAAGAATCGAGTATTAAAAAAAATACCACAGTTTTAAAAGTAAAAATAAGAAGAGCAGTACAGCTGAGTAAGTACAGTAAATGTTCACAGTATGCGGTGTCGTCATATTGCATTAATCTTAACATCTTCACAAGCTACACGGTCTTTGTCACAAAATCTGTTATTTTAAGTACCATCTGCTTAATAATATTGCCATAATATTGGGATGTGTGCTAGAAGTAAGCTAAAACCAGTCAGTAAAGCGACTTTCAGTTTGCAGCTTGCTAGGTTAAACATACCAAATCATTTGTATGATGCGTTGATGATTTATTTTCTGTGCGTTTGTGATAATCTGATATTTGTCAATTGTCGCAACCTTTACTTGGATAAACAGGGTCTGAAACGCACGTTTTAATGTCAGTGGGTGGGAGGACATTGTCATTCATTATCCAGTCTCCGGAGGCTACCTCCATCACGAGGTGCGGCAGCCAGTACTGTCAGCGGCTGTCTGTGGGCGAATCATGCACGTGCCACAAAGTGTAATCCTGTGGCAGAGAGTTCAGACTGCAACGTCTTGTTTGAGCATGCAATCTATTTTTTCTCTCGCTCTCTCGCTCTCTCTCTCTCGCTCTCTCTCGCTCTCTCTCTCTCGCTCTCTCTCGCTCTCTCTCTCTCTCTCTCTCTCTGTGCCCCCCGCTGCTATCCTTTCTCACTATAATGCGAGCGTTTCCTCTTATCTCATTCGCCTCACTCTCTCTCTCTCTCT
>JAODLI010037607.1:0-18427 GCA_027575585.1 Percopsis omiscomaycus | reverse complement strand
TGTTGTATGTACAGTATATGTGTAAAACCAGGCAGTGTAAGCCCTGTGTGTGTGTGTATGTGTTACGCACCTAAATAAAGCCGTGGCCCGCACGGATAACCGAAGCAACCCCGTGTGGACAGTGATTGTGTGCCACAGTCATCATATTTAGTATTTGGTCTGGCTTCTGGGATGGCCTTCATTGCTGGTGAGGCTCTGTCAGGCCTGTACTGCAGCCATCTTCAGTTGCTTTAGTTTGTTTCAGGGGCTTTTTGTCTTCAGTAATGTCTTGGCCTTTCACACATCCCAGAGAGCTCTTGATCTGTCACATTTGAAAAAGGGGGTTTCTTCTACAATTAAAACATAAATAAATGTGCCTTTTTCTTTTATAAAAAGTAAAAAATACTGTATTTCCCAGTTAAGTGTCTTATTTTATAAAATACATTTACAGTAAAATACCTTGGCATGTTCTTCTCATATAATGTTCCTCAGTATATTCTTCAGAGGAAATGTTTTACAGCCGCACACCACAGAGCTGTCAGCACAGTTCTACCATGAGGACACTATGAATATGCATTTAACACTCCCACCCAAAACATTCTTTCAGTAAGCCCAGTCAGCAAAACTGCAAACCTCATGTACCTGTCTATCTCTGCAAAAGTCCACTGAGAGATAACGGTAGTAGTTGTTTTGTTTTATTTTTTGGTTGTATGATGTGGAATGTATAAATTCAAAGCAGGACAATTTAGCTCACGATTAGCTTAATTTCTGTTAACGTTCTGCAGTTTCTGAAAAAAATAAAAATAGAAACTATACAGTATTATTATTCTGTGTACCTGATTGTCTGATAAGGGTAATGGAGCCCCTATCATACAATCAGATGCAGAATAATAATGTATAGTTGTATAAATGTATAGTTTCTTTCTTTTTTTTCCAATTGACTGTCCCATGTTTACTTCCCGGGGCCCCATCAACCTTTTGCCCCACCAACGAATTGCCACTTATGCCAAGTTCTCTAAGGCAGCATAGCAGCACACAGGTCATGTCGCTTTACGATGTTGCTTTACTGCCCCTTTTCTGAAATAGTTTTCTTGAAATTCTCACAAGTCTTAGTCCTCACAAAACTTTGGTCTATACATACAGCATAACATTCTGTGACATTCAAAAGGTCAAAACTCACTCAAAATGTTTAACTCATTTATATTGCATTTGTACGATATGTGAGAGTCACATATTGGTATGACTCATCTGGGGCTTGAATTCATAGCCTTACAATGACATGCGCACTAACCACAAGGCTAGTGAACAAATACTTCCACACTTCCAATAACCTCTTACCAAGTACACCGCCTTCTTAGGCCTTTTGTACATTTCAAAACTATTGCACAGTTTTTTCCATCAAAAGATCACTTTATTGAAAGTTAACACAAATTGTTTTGTTTGGTTTTCATTTTGTTTGTTAATTAATAGAAAACACTTTAAAATGTAAGGATTCCTGGGACACCCAGGAGGCAATTGAGTCAGGAAAAAATGTGATTTCAACTTCAGGATGGAATGCTGATGATGTCAATGTATTCCTTTGTCATTCAGACTATCTTGCAATCACTATGAATGGGAGAAGGACTTCTCTTTTCTCAGGCTTTAAGTATCGGACATTGCCAGTGGCCTCACAGTTCACTCTGACAATTCACCACAGAAAGAGGGAAAGCTTAAAAGAGCTCAACTATTTATTTATTTAACAAACTATATTCTTAGATTTAGGAACTCACCTGTGTAAGTGAAAATGATTTCCTGTGGAGGCCTGTTGAAGATCACCCTGGTTGCTGTTGTCTTGATGTCTCTGACTGGACCGGGATCTGCAGAAGGTGAGAACTTTGTTAATAAGAAATGGACAAATGTAACTGTTATGTTACATTAAAGGTGTAAAGCAACCAGCATTTAACACATTTTCCTCTCTCAATTCCTCTCTTTCTCTTTGTCACAGAGAAGGTAGTGGGTGAGTGCTGTAAGACTGTGAGCAATAAGATGATAACAGATCCAATCATAAGCTTCGGGTTTCAGAAAAGGAGTGGTCCATGTGTTTTTGCTGCCATGTATGTAAAAGTGTTTTCTTATAAATTCTTATATTTGTAATTACTGTATCTTGTTGAAGCCAAATGTACACAGCAGAGCATACAAGTAGCACCTAGGGGTACTTTCATTCTCCATTTAATCGTATTAAGTGTTTGTAATATAAAGGTGTGTAACTCTGCAGCCAATTACCTTTAAATTCTAATATTTTTACATAATTATTTATGTATTTTTCTTCTATGGTTGTACTCAAAGTCTTGTAAAGGGATACTTTAAAGATAATTGAAAGGTACAGAAACCAGAAATGTTTGAGAACCACTGATATAAAGAAATCACAGAAACCAAGAATTATTGTCCGCTGTCCCAGTATCACCTCTGACAGTGTCTTTCTGTTGCAGTTTTCAAACAGCAAAGGGTATTTTCTGCATTAACCCTAGAGCTCCGTGGGCCAATGAGAAGGCCAAAGAGTTATGGTAAGTGATGTGTCGAATGCCATTCACTCATTTGGCCGCTTAGTTACTTATACTTAGTTAGTTAGCTAGTCTGTTAGTATTACTATAGACTAGTTGGTCTATAATTCACTTGCCTCTAAATCCAATCCATGCCATCTATCTCTCTAATTAATAAAAACACAAACATTATGCACAAAAACACAAGAGTTAACTGAATAAATGTGTTTTTCTAACAGGAATAAGCAGAAAATGAGAACATCTCCCTCCACTACGTCATCTGTGCCCTCCGCCACTCCCTCTCTCCTCTCCCTTATTATCTCTACCTCCTCGCCTTCAGCCTCTCCTCAGCCTTCCTTCTCCTTTTCAGAGACAACCAATGAGAATACCTCAGCTCAGCCAGTTGACTAATCTAATCCATACGTCCTCGCCAGGTCCATCCAATGAATTCTCAGCTACAGTGTTCGAGCAAGAAATTATAAGATATTTAAAAAGCACTAAAATATTTATATATATTATATTGAGCAGTAATTTATTTTTAATATTCCCCTTTTTCCACTCCTAGTTCTGACCAAAGCGCAATTGTAATTTTTATTTTTTCCTGAATTTATTCATTAATGTTTACATGATGATTTATTTATGTTGTCACCATCTTATTAATGTTACATCAAGTGTAACATTAATATGCTTATATAGTTTACATTGTTATTTATTTAAGTACTCATTTAAGTACTAAACAAATATTTATACATTTGTAAACCTTAACACAATTCTATAAAAGTTATGTAATATTCATTATAAATAAACTGTTATTTTACAACCTCACATAATGTGTTCATATCGTGTGCACATTCTTGCAGTCTTGTCCGTATTCCAAAACATCAGGTCAAAAAGACACTTTTTACTTGGATTGCGTACGGCTACTAAAGGGCAGGTAGGGTTAGGCATCTTGCTCAAGGATGTTTACAGGCAGATCCATTGCTTTCTCTTTATTTATGTGAGTTACATGTTGGCATTTTTCTGTCTCAGCCCATAGCCTTTAAAGGCTAGTATCCACCAGGTGTAAAAACCAGTGTTATGCAGGTGGTAATGCATTACAAAGTAACACATTACTGTAATCACATTACATGTCTGTAACTCAGAAACGTAACGCATTACTGTTCCTAAATTCAGTAATCACATTACAGTTACTAATCAAATAATTATGAAGTTACTTTTTTCTGTGGAGTGCTCTTTGGTCTGGTTTTGACCGACTTTGCTGTCAGCTTTGTGGTATTATTTTATTAAAGACCATAAAAGATAAATCTTATGATGTCCTCCTTATTAGTATAGGGATTTGTGCTGATATGTGGGTATATGTAAGGTTTAATGTTGAATTGTTAACTGGCAATTACGTGACAATGCATCTCAGGCGATATTGCAGAGTAACGCAAAAATAATGTAACGAGTAGTGTAACAAATTACTTTCTACAGGGAGTAAATAAGTAAAGTAATGCATTACTAAAAAAAGTAATGGGTAATGTGTAATACGTTACTTTTTTTTGAGTAATGACCCCAACAGTGGTAAAAACTGACAACAAGGAAATAGGAATTAAGACAAGCTATTGCCTAATGCTTTTTTCTTGTAGTTGCAGCTGTAACTGGTTAATTTATAAATATCTACTTGGTAATGTTAATACATTCCACTGCTTCTTTGGATAAAAACATATACTCTGTGAATGTAGTTAAAGCAAATAAAGCACAATAGTATTCCAGTCTGCGAGTACAGTGATCTTTATTTAATTTCAAAAAGTAACTCATCAGAAAACATGTAGAACTAAATACATAATGTACTGGTCTTCTTCAACCAAAATAATGTTACGTAAACTATACATAACATGTATAATTTCATTTTAGGTCCAAAATGCCGCGGTAAATCTGTTTTTTGCTCTCATGCACTAAGCTTCCTCCTCCCTCTCTCGACTTTCATTGTGCTCCTGTTAGCTATCGAACGTGGGCTTTCAACAACAACCGAAGATTCAGCATTGAATCGGGGGTAATGCCCACAAAAAACATTCGGAGACGTCCACAGACATCTCCAGACAACCTCTGGCAAGTAGTGATGCTAGCATCCACCATTCGCACCCCCTGCTCTGTCGGCAGATGTCTTCTTGGTGGATACCAGCCTTAAAAGATGGACATGATGAGTGTACAGGCTTGCATTCACCAAGAAGACATCTGCCGACACAGCACGAGGTGCGAATAATTTTAGACCATTAGCAAGGTTGAGCAAGGTCATATGACATTGTGTGAATGATATTGAAGCCAAATTTGCTGTAAATTCTTTTGTAATTGGTTAACTGGGTCATCGGACCTTGTATAATTGGCAGTGGTGGGTACAGTTAATCAAAAAGTTAACTTTGTTAAACGTTAATCCATTAATCCGTTAACCAAAAAGTTAACTTTGATCATTTTTAATCCGTTAAATTGTGTGTAGCGGTGTAGCGGATGTTAACGATAAGCGTAAACGTCCATTTCAATAACCCTGTCCAGCAAACCTGTGATGGACCTGAAACTTCCAGTGTGGGGCGTCTGTCCAGGCAGCAGTATACAAAGAACTGTTAACTGTACTTAATTCTACAACTACCGGAAATGTTATTACCAACATTACTTAAATGTCCAAAACAATCTGACGGTCACAGGAAAATAATTTGAAGATTCACTATAACGTACTGCGGGAAAAGAAACTGATTTAGAAAGCAATAGTGAAATGTTAACATCGTCGGGGTCGGGTGGTTTAGTAATGTTAGGGATGGTTACATTTATGTATGAATGTTTGTAACTTTGTAACTGTAAAATACAGTTTTACAGTTACAATCAGTGCATCAGTGCAGAATCGCCAACATCAGAATGATACTGCCATTCCTCAAAGGAGAAGCAGTGCAGTACAAGCGCTGGTCTCCTGTTTAGACTACTGCAAATCTCTTCTAGCCGGGCTACTGGCCTCTGCCACCAGACCCTTACATAGCGTTCAGAATGCTGGAGAACCTCAAGTTCTCCCATGTGACCCCCCTCTTCCGAAACCTTCACTGGCTCCCCATCACAGCACGCATCCTATTCAAGACACTGGTGTTAGCCTAGAAGGCAGTCAAGGGAACTGCCCTACTCTACCTACAAGCAATGGTCAGGTTTCAAGCACCCGTAGCTGGTGTTCTGGCACCTCCAGCTGAATCACATGCATCTTCCGCAAGAGACTTAAGATCCACCTCTTCAAAATCCACCTTGGTGCCTCTGCCTTTGACCTCTCTGCCTCATGGCACTGGAGGTTTATTAAATGTGCCATATTTGCGCACTTGGTGACTGTGCACCTCCCGAACAAGGACATCAGTTTTGACAGCTTCCTCCCCGGAGAAGCTTTTCTGTTGGTCTGGACTTTCGCCGTCTATTACAAAATTGGCAGTTCCCAGAGACAGAGAGCGCGTGCCCGCTTACCGCCAGCGCTACATGTTGTAGAGTCCAGACTTTCTTTATCTATATTGTATTTTTTTTCATGAAATATAGTCATATTTATCTTGTTTAGTGGTTTCCATCACAACGTAATCCTGGTCAGGAGAGGTTAGAGATTAGGGTGTTCGGGCCCCTAGTTGAAAGGTCATGGGTTTGATCCCCAACATGCCTGGCCTACCGTTAAGTATCTTTTTCCTTAATACTTGTAATTATACTCACTGCTTGTTAAGATAAAAGTTTCTGCTAAATGACCTACAGTAAGTGTAATTAATTGAATAATTAAGAGGAAAGTTTACATATAAAAGAAAACATTTGTCAAAATTAGGGTTTCGTAACACCCACGTGACATGGTTGACCAGGCAGGAAAAGACGTGGTTTTATCTTATGATGAAAGTACTTCTGTGGCAATTCACCAGTGGTCTATCGGAAGTGTCCGTCATTCATTCATACTTCTTTCAGAGAATCCAGGAATCAGTGACTAAGATGGTAAGGACTTCTTCTTTTTTTGCCTTATATATCGGACATTGCCAGTGGCCTGACAGTTTACCCAGGCTCACTGGAAAGGAAGAGAGAGAAAGAGGAGCAGAGTTCAACTATTTATTTATTTATTTATTTGATAAGTTATATTCTTAGTTCTAGGAACTCACCTGTGTAAGTGAAAATGATTTACTGTGGAGGCCTATTGAAGATCACCCTGGTTGCTGTCGTCTTGATATCATTGACTGGAGGGACATCTGCAGCAGGTGAGAACGTAATTAAGTGGACAAAAAAATAATTAATTTTGATACATTTTATGAAAAATCAAGAAACGTGTTTAACAGAATCAAAAACATTTATCCTTCTAGGTATCGCAGAGAAGCTAGCTGAATGCTGCACGAAAGTGAGTGACAAGGAGATCACTGACCCCATCACAGGCTTCATATTTCAGAAGAAAACGGGTTCATGTGTTAATGCTGTCATGTAAGTAAAATCCAATCCTTTCAAAATTCTACACATTTGTGAAGGTTAAAAGTCATTTCCTGTAATAATTCATATGACAAGAAGCATTATACAAAGGACTCAGAATCATGTAAAAAGAATTGGAACTGTCAAAATTTTTTATTCTTGATTTTTCTCACAATTGAATTAGCCTAAAAGATGTTTGACATATATGTCTGATCTTGGAACAAAACTCTTTGAATAAAACTTTAATTATTTTAAATGCATTCAATGCATTACACTTAAGTCCCAGTGGAACCATAAAGAGGTCATGTGTAATCAAAAGCAAGCCGTGGAGACTATAATATTAAATTACATATGAAATGGTAAAATTGCAGCCATGTTGTTTATCCTGACAGTGTCTTTCTATTGCAGTTTTCAGACAGCAAATGGTCTTTTCTGCCTTTACCCAAATGCGAAATGGGTCCAGAAGAAGGTCTCTGAGTTACTGTAAGTGAAATGTCATCCACTTATTTAGCAACTTAGTTATTTATAGTTACTTATTCTGCTAGTAATTTAATTACCCAGTCAGGCATATTCACCAGTTTTATAACTAGTTAGTTAGTCAACAGGTCAGTCAGTAAGTTAGCTAACTAGTCTATTTATGAGTTATCTAGCTAGTTAGTCAATAAAAAGCCAGTTAGTCATTAAGTTAAACATTTTGCACAATAGCACAAGAATAAACAGAATTCATATTTTTTTCCCAGCAGGAACAAGAAAAATTCTCCCTCCATCGCTTCAGCTGTGGCCCCCTCCTCTCCCTCTCTCCTCTCCCGCATTATCTCTACCTCCTCGCCTCCCGCTTCTCCTCGACCTTCCTTCTCTTCCTCTGACACAACCAATACAAATACCTCCACTCAGCCGGTTGACCAATAGAATCCCAGCATCCTGTTCAGCTTCAGCCAATGAATTCACAGCTACAGTGTTGCTGTTTGTATGTGTTATATGTAACAAGTCATAATAATATTTAAAATATATATATATATTTATATGTGTATGTCATAAATAAAGCATTTCTTCCTCCCAGGAAAAAAAACTTGCTGTTTGTGTTACATATAACAAGTCATAATAATATTTAAAAGATATTTATATTTTTAAGTTTTACATTTTAATTTTAAGACATTTTACAGTGCAGTGCAGTGCATAAACTTGGTGCCACTTCAGATCAGGCCACGACCACCACCCCCATTTTACCTGCTGGGTGACATAGGCCTTTGTGGTCAGAATAACAACAACTCAAATGTATGTTTCTCAAGGAATATTGTGCTTTAACTAACTACAAACACACATGCCGCAGAACAATAACTAACAAACAGCAGATGAACACAAATCAGAACACAAATCAGAACATGAATCAGAAAGAGCAACAATGTATCAGTACGTAAACTCTTCTCCCAGGGACTTGAAGGAGCAGACATTTGAATCTCGAACCCTTTTTGGAAATCTGTCAATTTGATCGGTCCAATTTTCTGTCACTTCGCATATATGAAACCACTGCAGAATCCTTCAAATATTCAGGAGAAGGGGCTCAAACGAGCAATACAGCTACAACGTGTAAATGGGCAGTATTGATTGGCTAACAAAGACAGCGTCTTTCCTCTGATGGGAGAAGCAACGAGAAGACATAAGGCATGTTTGAGCTCTCAGCACAGTGCTGCCGGTTAGAAATGTTTGTTGAAAAACTGCTGGAAATATTCATCATAAATAAACTGCTCTATTGTTTACTCACCATCGATATTAATGTGAGGTTTGAAAAGGCCGTTGATGATTGTGTTTGCCTATTTCTCAGAAATCATTTTGAGGTGTTGGTGGTTTAGTGCAACGTAGGAGATGGGAGATTCGGGGGGTGGAGGTGTGAATGCACACAAACACCTAACGCACGCAAATAACCTTCGTGTGTATGTAGGAAATGTATATCTCGTCAACAGAAAGCCCCCCCTACACCAGATTCTCAGATATTTACTAAGGACCTGCCACTCCTGTCACATTTGCTAACACCCGGCCAGTCCACCCAGCATCAGACCAGTGTACCCAGTAGCCAGCAATTGTGGACTGTTCCAGAATGTCTGCACAGACCAGAGGTCATCTCCTCGTTCTGACTGTGTGTGTGTGTCTGTGCACAGCTTCGTTAAACTGTAAGTAGTAAACTCTATATTGCCTTTTAATTGTTTCCAAAATCAGAAGATATGTGATGGCCTATCAGGCAGAGTGATTGACAGCATTAACACACGTCAGGTGCAAGGTCTGTTGTGTTGTTTGTTGTGTAGCCAGAGGGTCACAGGTTTGAAACTTGAACCCTCTAAATGTCCGTAATGTGTACTAAATGTTCTGAAAATATGACAGACTTTATTAGGACAGAGTATACAAACACAATGTGTATAAATGGATTTTCCTTGGATTTTGCTTCTGCTTATAAGATTGCCACTAACTTGTCCATAAATCTTTGCTTAGATCAAGCTGTGTTTGATGGCGACTTTCCCATCCCTTATTTTCTTAACTGACGCTTTTAGCTTTATCCTTCAACTGAAAGTTTATGTAGGTTAGTTATGGCCTTAGGGTTTTCCATAACTATCCATAACTCTATGATTCAGGAAACCAGGTCAAAGCCACACGAAAGTTATTAAAAAAGCACAGACTTACGTCAGACACACCTGACTTCTTGCCAGTTAAGACACTCTCTGCCACTATGGGTCTCCGATTGAGTACAAAGTATGGATAATATATAGCCATTTTGTCTCCAGTCACCATGACATCTCTAGTTTGGGAGTTACTACCTTCAGCAGAACTCAGACCACCATTACATGTACTAAATAATATTGTACAGGATTGCAAAATGCAAAATGTTGTGAAACCCGAACCAACAGCCATTTTGTTCCCTCCCTCCCTATCTCTCTGTCACTGTCTCTCTCTCTCAGTTCGCAGGCATACTAAGATGATTTCCCCCTGCTGTGTCAAGGTATCGTCGAATTACATCAAGGAGGATGTGAAAGATTATCGTTGGCAAAATGCCTCTGGTTCCTGTCTGCACGCACTCATGTGAGTGACACAAGCGCACATACACACAGGCGGGATAAAGAGGGAGCTCTTTATCTCGCTGTGCACACGCACAGTACATACATGTACCATACAATAATAGTATAGCTCATAGACCAATAAATGAAGGAGTGTGTATTTCTTCCTTAGCCTCTACACTGCCATGGGACAGGCCTGTGTCTCCCCAAAAGCTGAATGGGCCCTCCAAAGTAAGTTGTTTACAACACATGCACACACACAAACACACACAAAGGCCTGTTTCAATGATGACCCCCTCCCTCCTTGTCTCTCTCTAGGAATTTCTAACTGGACTATGACATCTGGGAAAGAACACAGAGTATAAAGTCTTACATTCTTACATTCAGTTCCTGCTTACATTAATGATCAGACCAGACTAGACTAGAAATATGACTGCTCTTGCCTACTGTGTTGCTATAGAACTGATTCTGCCATTTAGAGGATGCATAAACTTCTGTGTCAATAATTGTGCTAATTAAAATTAAATAAAGTTATTCTGTATTTATTGCCAAGAATGTTTTTACTTATTATTTTTACGTGTGTCATTAAACATATTTTACTCTTATTTATTATTCTACATTTTAATAGATACAGTATATATTCAAAAATGTATTCTCCCCCTGGTATGACTTATGATAGTGTCACCTAGAGGTCATAATTGGAACTACATAAACCATTCAGCAGAATATCAATAATCTATTATTATAAATCCTGTATTATTACGTTATATACAGTAGTACTGTGGAAGTCTCCTGTATTCATCAATGTAATTCACATACTGTAAACAGAGTTCTGATCATTTACATATTATAGGATAGTCTAGTGATCTAGGTGTTGGACTCTCAGCCGGAAGGTCGTGGGTTCAAGCCCCAGACTTAGCCTTCCTGTAAGCATCCTTGAGCAAGATGCCTAACCCCTATATGCTCAATGTAATAGCACCATGTAATTGTAAGTCTTTTTGGATTAAAGCGTCTGCTAAATTACCTAATTGTAATTTACAGTAAGATAACTCGTTTGTATATGTGTGTGTCCGACTGTCCGTCCTAGCGGGTGATAACTAATTACAGGGAGACATAACTAGGCTACATTAAACACACACACAAAAATAACATTCTATAATGTGCCTTGCTGGTTGCAGTAGTAAATTAACGCGATGTATTACTCTCTTTGGAAAACACACATCAGAGAGGAACATTATAGGAGAGAGAAAATAGGAGAGAGAAAGATAGAAAGTGAAAGAGAAAGAAAGAAAGAGAGCTGGGGCAGTGGTGTGTGTTAGTGTAAGAATTTGTGAACATGCAGGGTTGCTCTAGATATATCTAACCTTGAAAAAATGGAAATTCTGTGTTTTTACAGTTTGTGTGTGTGTGTGTGATTACCAGTCTATGGGGAAAATGTGTAGATTGACCTGAGCTTGTGTTTTCCACCACTGAACTCTCATATGAAGGAACGTGGAACACACATAGCTAGATAGCTAGACAGATATAGAGGGGGATGAGGAGGTGAGGAGAGGTGGAGGGAGGAATGACAGATGGAGGGATGGAGGTGCGTACGGAAGGTGGAGGAGAGCCACGGTTATGTCTATTTATGTCTATCTAGATTTTTGGTGGTGTGTAATAGGGTCAGCTGAGAGGTGGGTTAAAACAGCTCCATTAAAGAAGGCACGGACCCTGACATACTGAACATCTCTGTGTACGTGCGCGCGTCAATGGTGTACCTGTTTCTCATGGCTCCAGGGATCGTCATGCCATTTTTCAGAATGTCAACTGTTGTAGCTGAATATTCCACAGGAAAATGTAGTAGGTTGACTTCAAATTTTCCCATAATGTGGCAAATCTATCACTACATAATTATTTTAAAACCTCACGTTTTGGGAAGGGTATTTCTGCATGAAGGGTATACATGCTGAACAGAATTAACATTTTGCTACTATAGTGATACTTATATTATTATATCATGTCTTAGCGATTGCCAATTTGAATTGTAGTGTTTAACTTTCCCTTGTTGTTTATAAAACCATTACGCTTTTAGCCTAGCTGGACTGGACTGTGTTTTCTCTTTTGTTTTGTGTTAAATAAATATTGTTTTACTCCATTCGGTTGTGACTGCCTGGTCTGTGCATTTTACTGAGGTGTTCTTCCAACCAATTGTCATTTTAGTCCAATCCTCAAAATAGCAGGCCAAATACCAGCAAAGTGCTAAATTAGAGAGGTCATATAACAGAAAAGTTTTTTTCTTTTTTTTTTAGGATTTTTCAAATTTTAAATAAGTGATAAAGATAGAAAATAAAACAACATCACAGCTGTGTTGCATGTCCATATTTACAAAAGTTTAAACATGTATATTTGTATGTGTTGTATGCACAAGAAAACAAAGACACATGAAAGAACATTCTAGGTCTTCCTCTATGATTTTGTTATTTTGGCTTTTTACTCAAGCACATTGGATCGGAAATGAAACAATTAATATGAGGCCAGCGGAATGTTCAATATGTAGGGACTTGACTATGTAGGCCTACAGGGCTCATAAATATGGTTTATGTCATTTTATGTGACACAACGGTATGCTCTAAACTGAACTAACAAGCTAGCCTAGCAAGCTAGTTAGTAACCTACACGTGTACAAGCATGTAGGCTGAGTGTATACGTTTCTCAGAAATTCAGATGTTGATCAAACTTTGTGGTGTAGAGGTGTGATCATACGCACACGCACACACACAAACCAAAAAAAACCACTGAGCATAGGCTATAGAGCCTAGTGCAAGAACAGAAATGTGCACACAAAGCCAAAATATACATACACAAACATATGCACATAAACCTCAGTGTATTTATACAGGCTATATACAGTATACCTGTATGTGTGTACCTGCATGTTTATTTTTAGGCTTTATTCTAGGCTATTTACCTATGTGTGTATTCTTAATTCTTATGTGCACGAGTATGGACAACTGTATTATGGTGTATGTGTGTGTGTTATTTTTACATAAAAATACTGTACATGTGGATTCACAGGTTCACAACAAATGTATACATTCAGCCCCCAGCTCTTGTACAGAGGTAACATTTAAATGTATTAAATACAGCACACAACAATTATTCACTGGACAAAAGATTGGTTGTCACTGACTATCCTCTACAAGGCAGCTAGAGTGCCCTATAGTAAAACATTCCTGGGTTTGTTCCACTATTCTGTTTTTCATCCATAATAACATTTTCCAAAACGCCAAATACTTTAGAAAGTATTTGTTTAAAGTTTAAAGATGTTTACTGGTCTGCATTTCTTTTTTCACCCGCCCAATTACAATAAAGCAGAGGCAGGGTTTAGCCAACATAGGACTACGTGCATTGTCTTTGCCACAAACAAAATACACAAAAACTGCAAAGATAATACAGTCATATTAGTCGTACAATGAGAGTGAGGAAACATGCCCACATGCCTGCCTGTGGGCATGTCGACTGCAAATAGCAGATAGTTCTGTGTGTATATCAAGATTCAGCATTTAGTCATTTGGTTGATTTATCTAACTTTCTTTGCATATAATATTAGGTGTTTGTAATTAGCTACAATATTTGGTTGTGTTTATTTGCTCTTAAAGTCTCTCAATCTGCTTTCACAGTCTCACACCTCATGCAGACTAGTTGTTTCACATCCTCTACAGTGAATAATACTGTACGTCTCCTGATGTTGAGGCCTATTTCCTTCCCTCAAACATTTTCTACGTAGGAAATAGCTTAGGGCCAATTGACATGCAGTGTCTTCTGAGGGCGCAAATCCATTATTTTCAAAGTAGGTGCCTTTTTTCTCTCCAACGTGACCATGGCACACTGAGGTAAAAATACTTAAATTTTTTGGAGCTCGCCAAAAGTCATGTCAGCTACACAGCTGGTCTTCAGTCTCTCTTGTGTTCCATCTTACAACAAAAAAAGAGGAGAGGCTCATCGTAGGCTATACTGGTTCAAGAACACTTGCAGTTATATGACCTCTCAATTTGATGTTGTATAGACCTACTAGTCATAGCTAACCTAGCAATATCAATCATTCCCAGGGTCCTGCTACAGCATTTCTAGCTCTACAGTGGTACCTGACATTAGATGCTGAAGCTGGGAGGGATATTAAACATTATTCAACTCTATAGTTCTGTCCTGTCCTGTTTCTGTATCCAAGTGTGGTCTGTATTGAAGTAGTCATGATAGGGCTAGTGACAGGTTGCCACTTCAATACAATATAAACAATGTTCGGTCACACACAATTCATGTAAATGTAATACATTACTGATGTAATACAACTATCTCACCGCATAGCAGAGAAGTGGTTTTAAAAGCTGGTTTGGTTGGAATCCAGATGCTAATGCTAATTAACATTATCCTGTCTGGTTTTGGTTGCCTTTTTTATGTATACTGTATGATATAAGATTATCAATATATTTTAAATGTTTAAGCCTGCAATAACAAGTTGGAAGTATTAGGATTGTTATAGCAGTCAAGACGTGAAACAATCGTAATAGAATGTTCTGGAAGGATTGAGGAACCAGTCCTTGTCCTGTCCTTTACTGGCAAAACCACAGGTTTGATCCCAGCTATACAGCCAACAAGCGGCCATAACCAGGGCTTCACGAATCTGAATAGGCCATTTAACCTTTCCTTTTCCACCATCTTAAACAGATTACAGTCTCAGCACGAAGTTCCGGAATGTTTGGGACACACCAACAGCTGCCTGTGTCCGTCCTGGTACTGTGGTGCACTGCGAGCAAAAGTCGTACGGTCCCGTCCTCAGAGTACAGTGGTTTCTGTTTGTAAGATGGACTGGGTTCGGGAGGTGCGTGGGTGGAGGTGGGCGGAGCTTTCTGCACCGTTGCGGCTGACTGACGGCCGATAGTCCCGCCCCACATACCGCTTCAGAGATAAACTCCTCCAGGTACGCCTCAACTCACCCTGGACCTGACGCACACACACATACAGTAAACACAAACGTACAGTATATGTATACATATCTGTCCTGAATGCATGTAATGCACAGAATTTTTGTATGTGTTTGAGTGTGTTGACTTACCTCACTATTGAGGAAGCAGTATAAGATCGCAACCACCAGACCCTAAAATACACAAATAAAACACAACATTAATGAAAGAAAATAAAAGATCATTATTTTAGGAAAGGTTATTTTGCAAATTGTGAAAAAATAAATAATAATACTTTTGTTTAATACAAATTGCAGCTTTTATTCCAAGTACAACCCACATTCATAAACATAGGAAGTAGGGGTGCGGCCGTACTGGTTAGCTAGTGAATGGGGTCAAATGAGTGGCGGACAGTTCGACTCAATTTTACAAAAGCATATATACTATTTCTTACCAAAACCCCCCTCTAAGCCAGTAAGTGCCTGAGAGAGAGACAAACCACACCTGAGAAGTCACCTGCACCTCCCAAATGTGTGCCAGTAGGCCAACAGCAACAGGGACAGTAGCATTGAAACGCTTATTTACCATCCCTTGATTCTGGTACCATTTAGTTTTCAGCAATTCAAAGAAAACATTATTTGTGTTATATGTATGTGGTGAAACCAACCGGGTTATTTTGACCCCAATATAAATTAATTGAAATAAACCCTCAGTCATTCAAATTTGAACACTTTTTTGGATAGTATTTGTCTTTCAATACAAGAGTAGATAGAGACCTTGGTCTCAGTATGACCCCATGTCAAAATAAAGGTTGACTCAATTCACATCTTTTCTTTTGGCATGTGACAGGATGAGCAAACATTTGCTACCTTCCTGTCTGTCTCCTTCAAAATGACTGACAGAGTGCCCCCCGGTAGTGTGTGATACTTTAAATTAGGACCCATGGCAAACATGAACTCAATAAATAGTTCCATCTATTAATACTGCATAGGGTGTTTTTGACTGGGGTCCCCCAGGACTCCAATACATTGGTATTTTTAAAAAGCAAAAACGGAACGAAAAAACAAATATTAAAAACTCATTAGGAACAAATTGATTGACCATGTCATGAAACATTTGAATGATAGAATAAAGCACCTGTGAGTTATGACAACAAGTATACCTCTGGGATCTGCGGGTATCCCAGTAGGTAGGATGAGGGTTAATTACTTATTAGTAATTAAACTAATAATGTTTTGAGAAGAAATAAGTTAACATTTTGCTATGGCTGCTTCTTACAGTAGTTTATTCTTGGGGTCCCCAGTCGGTAGTCCTTGTATGTTAAAAATGTTGGTAGGATGAGGGTTAAGCGTGTGTTGTATGTGTGCGCGCGTGCATGTGTGTGAGAGTGGAGCATGTGTGTGTGTCTGTGTGTGTGTGGTTGGTTGTGTACCTGAAAAGAGCCCAGGCCCAGGTCAAAGAGGATCTTCAAGTGCTCTAGGCTTTTATCAGCCGTCTCCACCAGATAGACAAACACCATGTAGTTGACGCCAAACAGAGGGATGAGTAGCAATGTGGACTTAGCCAGACGCCTACAACACAAACAATTTTTGGGCCACCCATGTACCAACTATTTTCTTAGTAAATTCAAATAAACTGTCTGCTAAGTATTTTGATTGGTTGTTTCTTGGCTGCTAGGCTCTACCTGTATTGTGATTGGTCATTACCACCCACATCAGTACAGCGAAGCTTCTGGATGAGAATGCGCACGATGCTGATGAAAAGTATGAAGTTAATCTGCGAAGAGATCCAATGTGAACATCACAAAGCAGAACACAGACTGCACTGAGATTAACATGTGACAGGAGTTGACTTTAATGAAACTTACAATGACAGAAGCCATGATGGGCCAGTTAATAACTCTCTTGGGAATGGCGTTCTCGTTTCTCTCCCAACACCTGCACATTGGGAACAGATAGTTAGCGGGCAAGTTGACATGCTATATTTAATCACCCTGCATAGAATACATAAAATATAAATACATATGTCAGGCCTCACAGGCTCCTGGACATGTCAGTTATGAGTAGCCAGTTATAATTTCATGCGACCATGTCTTGACCATGTTTTAATGAAGTTCAAACCAAGCATAGGAATGGGGAAGAAAGGTGTTTCAGAAAGTGCTGATCTACTGGGATTTTCCCGCACAACTATCTCTAGTGTTGTTAGAGAAAAACACCTCCGCCCCGGGGAGTTACATCTCTGGTTTGGAGTATTGAGAGGCCAGTGACTGACTAATGGAGAGAACTGAGGTGACAGGATCCAACTGAATCTGCCAACCATTGATGTGGTCAGTATTTTTTTTCCATATGGATTTCCATATCGCACTGAGCTGTAGGTGTGATTACCATATCACACTGAGTTGGAAGTGCACAAGGTTGTAGGTGTGATGGAATAAGGATTATGTTTTTTCCAGCAGAAAGGAGTTTGTCAGTACAGAGAGTTATTGAATTAAGTTTTTTTGAAAGAAACAACATGTGAGAGAATGAGAAAAAGAGAGAGCAGGACGTGAAGTGTTTTAAATATGGTTGGGGGAAGCACAGGGAAGACAGGAAGATAAAAAGAAAAGTAAGAAACAAAATAAAAGAACATCCAATACTGCTGAGTTTTAGCTTTTCACAACAGCTGAATTGGACAAGACAGTGATACCAAGCAGGCGTCCGACTCCACAGCCAGCGGCTGGACCGGCTCCACCACCTCTGTATAAAGTCGCTCAGCCCACCGTGCCACTGCCCGATCAACCGTTGCCAAGAACACAACACGTCTACCCAGATGTGAAAGGAGAGAGGAGGAGGTGGACCAGATAACCAGGCCTAACTGACTGTGGACCTGGTGGTTCCGCACAGCGAATCAGGTGATGTAGAAACAGACGAAAAGAATCACACCACACCAGAGCAGGGTAGTGAGGGAGTGATTAATCTGTGTGAGGCTTATGCACTTATGACTTCACCAAATTGTGCATATGTAACTCTTAATGTAGGAGGTTGTCATGTTGATTTTATCTGTGATTCTGTCGCCAGCAGGACAGTAATTAAATTGGACAATATATCCCGGGGTCTAAAAATGTCTAAAAAAATAAAATGGTCAAAAATGTCTAAAAAGTCTAAACATTTCAAAAAAATCTAAAATTGTCAAAAGAAATTGTATTTTTTTTGTTGGTCAAATCAGCAAGTGGCACCATTGTGAAAGAGTTTTTTACAGAACCAGTATAAATAATTGATAGAGACTGGCAATAAAAAAAATAAAAAAATAATTGTCTCAAAGAGTTGTCCACTAAACTTATTAGACCGAGAAGTGATGCATGCACCAGGGATAGGATTGGCACCTACAGTTTAGGGGTTCAAACTAACTCGAAGTGTAGAAAATTCCTATGTCCTAGGAGATAGGAGTGTTATGGAAACATTTAGTAATAACCCACACTGGAACAGAGAGAAATATATGGTCTTTGTAGAATTAATTTAATTGCAATTAAATGAAG